>JARQZK010000138.1:0-188871 GCA_030704885.1 Cynegetis impunctata
CATTCCTTGTTACTTAAATTACTCAATATTTGTTCCAAAAATGTTGATAACAATCTATGAAATTTCGAAATTATCAATCGTTATTAACATTTATTTCCTTTGGCGCAGCATGTCTCAATATAAGAAAAATCTAGCGGGTTCCAGTACTACAACGTCCCAAAAAATGTTGGAAATGGTACGAGATTTGAATAAAAATCAAATTAGTGAAAGCAATGATAATAAGAATTCAATGAGGCATGACGTTATGAGTTTGGTGAACAATTCAACGATGGACGATATCATTTCTGATAACTCACCAACCACAACTACTACAAATGTAAATGAAATTGCATTACAAACTCTAGCAACCACAGAAGACACCCAAAATGATGATCATTCGATAACTCACATATTTATATTAGTAACAACACTCCATTAATACCTGAAGAGATTGTGAGTGGAACTGCATCACAAATTCGAGCAATTTCAGAAAATGATGCACCATTCGATAACTCACATATTACTACGAATCCTAGTAACACTCCATGGTAACATGAAGAAATTGCTTCACATTCTCAAGTAGCCACAGAAAACAATCAAAATGATGTTCAATTTGTCGTTTACATTCAAAATGTAGCAGATGAAAATAATGTGCAGACGATGGAAGATCAGGACAACATAACAGAAAATGAAAACATTCAATCAACTGAACAGATGGTAGACTTGTTAAAATCCAAGAAAAAACGCAATAAGACTACTACGAAGAATAACGCGTCAATACTGAAAAATTTGGAAGCTCACAGAATTCAAAAACCATGTGAAATTAGTTGTAAAAAAAAATGTTATCAACATATTGATGACGACAGAAGACTTGAAATAAATGAGCAATACTGGAGCATGTCATATGTTGAAAGAAACTTGTTCATTCGAGACTGTACTCAAAAAAATTTAGTTAAACGCCGAACTACCTCAACTACAGAAAATGAAAAGAAAAAATAACAGCAACAAATTTTTTTTGAAGGATAAAACAGGAATCTTACTGAAGTTTGTCGAACATTTTTCCTGACTACTCTGGGCTATAACAAAATTAACAACACAATAATTAAAACATCTATACCGGGAAACTCAGTAACTCAGCAGATGGTAGTGAAAGACGGGCGGGGCAAACATACTACCAGAACCCGACAAGTTGATAAACTGCTGCTTGAGCAGCATGTGAAATCTTTTCATCCTAGTGTTTCACACTACAGGCGAGAGCACGCCCCCAATCGTCTTTAATTGCCATCTGACCTCACTATTACTTTAATGCATAATGATTTTTTAAGAGAAAATAAGGATACAAAGTGTTGTTATTTATACGTACAGAGCTTTTGTTACAGACGTCTTGAAAATATCATTCACAAAATTAGGGCACGAGGAATGTGGACATTGCGAGATTTTCAATAAACACGATGAGTCTCATAATAAAGACAATCTAGGCGTGGACTGTGATATTTGTCAAAGGTGGAACAAACACATCACACGGGCAGACAATTCTAGAAAGCAGTACCGGGAATATAGGGAGTCGAAAAATTGGAATTCAATTACTATTTGTGTGTATCAGCCGATTTACAAAAGGTAATCATGCTACCCCGCATGGACACCTTGAAAGAGGCAATCTTCACAAAAAGGATAATAGTCTCCAATGAGAGTTTTGTGGGCATTGGTAAATCACAACAAATCAAACCAGTTGCAGTCATATGGCGCGAAGGTATCGCAGGCCGTAAAAAAGAGGATATCGCCAGTGCTTTTCACAAATTTTTAGTCTTTCACAGAGACGCTAAATATATAAAAATTTTGCTGGACAATTGCTCAGGACAAAATAAGAATTGGGGTTTGTTTTGTATGTTTATTTATCTCATCAACTCAACAGAAATTGCTGCAGAAGTGATCGAGCTTGCATATTTTGAGCCAGGGCATACATTTATGTCTGCCGATAGCTTTCATCACCAAGTGGAACTGGCCATGAAAGCTAAAGGTAAGATTTACGACTTTGATGATTTCAAATCTTGTATAGCAGAATCCCATTCTAAAAAGCCCCCGGAAGTGTTAGAAATGAGCATTACCGATTTTGCAGACTGGAACGACCACTCGTCCCTCACTAAAATTAATAAATGCAATCCAAGACCTTACCTGAGTGAAAATGCAAAAGTGAAATTTGAACGAGGAAACTATCACCTCCAGTATGCAAATGAGTTCGATGCTTCTAACGTGGAAGTTAATTTCTTAATGGCAAAATTTCTAAAGTGTAAGACGAAGCCCGACGTTCGATCCGCTCCTAGGGGTATTCCCAGGGGAAAACGTGAAGACATTTTGAAGAAACTGTGTACGTTAATGCCAAAAAACCGGCAATTGTTTTGGGAAAATGTATCGACATCTGATGACGTCCTAGATCTACTTACTGATATTGATGATTAATATAATGATTTCCTTATCCGTTGTTTTTTGTATTTCTCATTATATCTTGTTAAATTTGAATAAATTCAGCTTTATGATTATGAGTAGCTGTTTTAGTAAACATACTCTTTTATTAATTTTCCATTTTTTCCATACAATTTCTGTAGATGTCACCTCTTTAGAAAAAATAGTTCTACTTTATATTTTCACCTGCTGCCATAAGACATTTTCCACAATAATAATCATTTACTAAAAACAGTATTGGTGATCAAAAATCAGTGATTTTATCAACAACGGTGCATACACCATTTGACTGCTAGATAATCCCATAGACTGATGATTCAACTCCTTCAACAATGTTAGAACATAAATTGAAATATTTTGAAATCAACCTGCAGTTTATTTACCGACTGAAAAGTGAAATTTATGGTGCGCAGCCAAATTTTATGTTTCTGCCTTTTACTGAAAATGACGCCTTCAGGTAGTTGAGACGTTTTAAAAAACCACGGCAGTATTGTTAATATAGAATACAATGAAAACCTCAACTTTAGAAGTCGAAATAATTTTGATATTTGTAAAGCAATCACAGCAGAACATCTCAACACTGAAGAAGAAAAATAAATAATCAATGCTAAAAATTTAAGAATATATTTTATAACGAAAATTGCGATTTATCATTCACTAACGCGGTTAAACGCGATATTAGATCGAGCCGTTTATACTAAATCTTATAGATATTCATATCATCTTGAAAAAGAAATTCAAAGTCAAATTCGAAAATTATTAGATAATAAAATCATTAGACCTTCTATATAGCCATATAGTAGTCCGGTTCGGATAGTTCCAAAGAAAATAGACTCTTCAGGTAAAAATAAATGGAGACTAGTTATATATTATAGGTAATTGAATGAAAAAACTATCGACGACAAATATCCGCTACCGCGAATAGACGAAATTCTAGAAAATCTAGACAGATGTACCTCTCAACTCTAGATTTAGCACAAGGCTTTCACCAAATCGAAATGTCTTCAGAAAGTATTGAAAAAACAGCAGTTTCTGTGAACAACGGTCACTACAAATATTTACGTATACCCTTCGGTTCAAAAAACGCACCCAGTACCTTCCAAAGAGTAATGAACAATGTTTTAAGAGAATACCTTTACAAATTCTGTTTCGTTCATATGGATGATATAGTCACATTTTCTAGATCAATGCAAGAGCACGTTCACCACATCAAACTAATATTTGAAAAACTTCAATCAAATAACCTAAAAATCCACCTAGATAAATCTGAATTTTTACGTAAAGAAGTCGCATTTTTAGGGCACGTCATTATGCCTGAAGAAATCAAACCAAACCCTTCAAAAATAACAGCAGTACAAGAATACCAACTGCCAAAAAATACTGAATAAAAGCATTTTTAGGATTAATAGGGTATTATAGACGATTCAGTAGAAATTTGGCATAAATATAACGCTTTTTACTCGATGCTTGAAAAAAGGTACAAAGGTTGATACAAATGACTCTTATTATCTAGAAGCATCTAAAACTTGTAAGGAGTTTCTCACCAATGCTCCTATTTCTGCCTATCCAGACTTCAATGAAACATTTTGTGTAACAACTTACGCTAGTAATGTTGCACTTGAAGGAGTCCTCTCACAAGGCAATAAACCAAATTCTTTCTACTCGCGAACTCTGAATTTGGCAGAAAAAAATTACTTAACAATCGAAAAAAGCTATTAGCTATAGTAGAAACCTCTAAACACTTTCGCCCTTATATTTACGGTTGACAATTTTTGATCGAAACAGATCATAAACCACCTGTTTGGTTATTTTCGCTCAAAGACGCTAACCAACACCTAATTGAATGGAGACTTAGATTAAAAGAATTGGATTTCAAAATTCAATACAAAAAGGGCAAAGAAAATTTAGTTGCTGACGCACTTTCACGCATTGAAATTAACGCAGTAGAATACACTTCAGACAACGACTTACTGTCAATTACACCTCAATTTGACGAAACTGATTAAATACTCTTACCTGAACAAGCTGATGAAATCTTGAACACAATCGATCCACTAAAAAATCAAACCGATAATACTCAACATACAGCTACAGAAGACCCTGTGTTTGGTATTCCAATCTCCGAAAAACCTTTAAACAATTTTATGAATAGAATTGAATTCAAATTGGCAGATGCTTATAATGAAAATTATAAGAGACCTTTCAAAAAACACAGTTACGTAGTAAGTATAAGAAAAGGACAAGAAAAAGAGAATATTGAAAACATTTTGGAAGAAACCTTAGACCCTAAATTGACTTACGCCGTATTTTTCCATGATGAGAAACTAGAGACATTTTTTTTGAAAATATGTTACTCTCTTTTCGGAAGTAATGATAAAACTATAAAATGTAATATCTTATGTGAAGATGTACAAAATTCAGATGACCAGTACGAAGTCATAGAAGAATACCATAATAAAAATCATAACGGAATTATCGAAACCCATAATCTAAAATTAAAATATTATTGGCCAGACATGAAAACGAAAATAAATAAAATAATCAATGAATGCGAAATCTGCCTACAAAATAAATATGAAAGAAACCCTTACAACATAAAATTTTCAGGGCCACAGCGAAAAAACCTTCTTATGTTATTCATCGATACATTTAGTTTTGACAACGCAAAATTTGATACATTTATCGATCTCTTTTCTAAATATGCACAAGCTTACTTCGTTAAAGATTTGTCTGGGATCACGGTTTTTAAGAAAATGCGTCATTTCTTTTCACATCATAATTACCAGAAAAAAATAGTATGCGATGAAGGTAAAGAATTTAAAAATAAATTACTCGAAGAATATTGTAAACTCTTCAAAATAGATTTGCATTTTACCACAAATTACAACCCCAACTCTAACTCATCTGTTGAAAGACTTCCCTCTACATTATTAGAGAAAATACGAATAACAAAACTACAGAATAAAAACTATACCGCTCAAACATTGATGATTAAAGCGATTCTTATTTATAACCAATCTTCACATTCCAGTACAGGATTTACTCCATTTAGTCTTTCATACGGTCCTCAACGCCCACGAAATAGACCTAGATGAAACCGTATACGAAGCTTATAATGAAAAACGTAAAAAAGAAATACTACCTTTTCATGAAATTTGTTATATGAATCAAATGTTAGAAAAAAATGACAAGAAGTCGTAACTTCTTGCCAATTTACATCTCAATGGTAATGAAAATTTCACTAATGCATACAGTGAATTAGATAGGCTGCATAAGATTATTATTGCACCATTATTGCAAAAACTCGTTGAGTGTTTCATTTCCCAGAAAAACTGTTTGCATTGAAGAGAAGATGGTGCCTTTTCGAGGCCGCTTGAAATTTAGACAGTTGGCATCAAACTATTGAGGCTTTATTTGTAAAACGGATATACTTATGGCCTAAAAGTTTATTGCGGAAAGAACAATGTGAAGAGTCGAATTGCTTCATCCAATGTTGTTTCGTCCCTTATTATACATGAATTACTCGATCATGGTCGTACCCTTATTACCGTCAATTATTACACAAGTGTTTCTCTTCCTCGTGTATAACTAAAACGTAAAACTCAACTAGTTGGTGCGTACAGTCAGATCAAATAGAAAAATGATCCTTGTTGAGGTATCAAAGAAAAAATTTGAAGGTAGCGAAGTGTTTGCATAACAAAGCAATACTGGCGTTGTCATGCTGAAATGGCTCGAAAATCGGTGTGCTGATGACGAGTAGAAAACACAACTGGCCTACAGAAATTGCAGTTGAGAAATGATGAATCATGATGATTCAAAATCTTTCATTGACTTGTCAGACCAAATGAAAACATATTGTTATTGCATAAGAAGGGGAAATGCATGGTACAGAAAACTCGCATCAGAGCTACTATTTGGCTCTGCAATTGTGAATGCATTTTTTGTGTTCAAAGAGGTAACACAAAGTAAAATTTCAATAACAGAGTTCAAAAAACAGAAATCCTTGAAGTTAATTCAGGAATTTCCTAAGCCAGCACAGCAGTGAATAATAGATAAATGGGGAGCCATCAATCAATAGAAAAGAAAGAATAGGTGTTTTTGTTACGCCCTTGTGAAGGAAAGTATTGGCAGAAAAAAAGACAGAATATGTGTACTAGGTTGAAATGCCAGTACGCTATCTGTGAAAAAAGCTCCTGTGTCACATGTTTCATCGAGAAATAACAGAGCTATAAATGTGATTACAATTTATTTTTTACATATTCCACTCTGACGTCGTGTAAAAGAGAACTCCAAAGAGTAATTCAAAGAACTGCAGAGAGAAAAAGGAATAGTCACTGTTCACAAAATATTTCATATCCGGAAAAATTTCTCAAGTCTCGCAACGCTACTTAATTTAGAATTTTTTATATCTGGATTAAGGTCCTCGAAAATATGAAAACTGTCGAAGACGAAAAACTAGCCACCCACGAACCCGTACGAAAAATCAAAATCAAGAAGCCACCGCTGATAGTCATAAAGGACAAATCCATTTGGACCAGACTATCGGCAAAAATGTTTGAAGACAGAATTCGTTTCGAGAAGGTAGAGAAAATCAGGGACGATATTAGTGTACAGAGTGGTCCAAATTGGACACTTTTGATAGGAAACACCAATTTCTAGAGAAGTTAGAGAAATACAAGTCTACATGCTACGAGGTCGATTTTTGAGAGAAAATGAATTCCGAAAACCGCACATTGATATCTTGACTTGTTCGAAATATACAAGGTATTTTTCAATTTTATGCATTTCTGAATATTTTTACATATTCGTGTTCGAAATGAAATTCTCTTTTCAACTATATATATAATAGTTTCTATGTCTCTTTGAAAGCATTCATTTTGTGGCAGTTTTCGAATTATTTCAGATGTATTTTCAAAATCTGGGTTGCCATGCCTGAATATGAAACAAACTACCTTAGCAACTACAGTCTATGCGTCCTGTCAAACAATTATTATCAAATGCAGTTTGCTTCACAAGTTGAGTGTGCTTCTCTGAACTAAGTTTTGAACTTACTAGTACTGCCTGTTAATTAAAAATGTATTAAAATTACGAAAAATATGATATGCTTAAGTGTTATTGGGAATCACATTAAGATGCTCAGGCTGCCAGCAATTTCTACTTTGACCGATCTCCCGAAAGGAGACAACCGTTTCGGGATATGTTCACTAGATTGCAGCAAAACCTAGTTAATTACGGTTCTTTTTCAAAACCATGCACAAAAGTTTACGAAGCCAGGAATAGAGATAGAGAGTTAGAAGAAATAACGGTTTTGGGGGAAATACAAAACCAACCCAATATTCCACTTCGCAAAATGCAGTAGAATACAGGTATTCCAAAGACTACAACAATGCAAATTCTGAAAAAATAAATTCAAACCGTATAGAGTAAGAAAATTTCACAAGTAACTAACAAGTGATCTACAATTCTGTCTCGAATTTTGCCAATGGTATTTAGGAAAATGTACTGAAAACCAAAACTTTGGACAGAACATCATATGGACTGATGGAGCATGCGTTAGCAGCTCTGGTATTTTCGATAGATACAATTCCTACAATTGGACTTTGGAAAATCAACATATTATAGTAGAGACACAAAATCAAGGCCGATACAATTTCAATGTTTGGGTCGGTATTTTTGAAGGAATGTTTATCGGTCCCCATATCTATGAGGGTAACCTTACAGCAGCCCGATATTTGGAAATATTGCAGGAATTTGTTGAACCAATAATGGATGATTTGCCATTACAACAAATTGGAGACGAATACTTCTAACAAGACGGGGCACCGTGTCATAACGCACACATCATAACGGCGTTTTTAAACGAAATATTTACGAACAATAATTGGCTTGGCAACTGGGCCGCGATTCTTGAAAACCGGGGAGTAGAACAAATGAGAGAAAGTAGGCGTGTCCACGGACTTGGCACGAAAGCCGTATTCTTGAACCGAATGACAGTAGAACAGCGCTCCCCAGGGAACAATAAATACATCTCTTAGGATTTGTGATAGAATGAGGCAGGGAACGCTCTTTCTTAGGTTATGTTTTCCTTTATGTTTATGTTTTGGGTGTATGGTTGAGATATTTCAGTCTATTTTTCTTACCCGTTCTTCATTTATTTGAATTCAATTGGATTGGGAAGTGTTTATTGGGTAAAGTACTTTCTTGTATAAGATAAGAGCTAGGATAACTGATATCTTTTAATTTTCAACACATTTTTTGTCTGGGTTTCAGGTAACTGATTGTGTGATTGATTGTTAGTCATTCAGTTTTTGGACATTCTTCTTCACTGCAAAATTCCATTTTTTTAAATTAACCATGGATATGGCGAATGCTATAATATGGAACCAAATCAATGAGGATGTTGAGGATGCCGAAATACAAAATCAAATAGGTGTGGATGTGCTTCCCAAACAGAACCCTTTCGAGCTGTCTGATGCAAAATTCATAAAAATGTTTCGACTAACGAAAGCTCTAACAAGGCAACTGATTGCTATTGTTCAACATCATGTGCAAGCACCTTCAAGAGCATCGGCTCTCACTATAGAGACCAAGGTAAGTCAAAACAAAATTCTTAATAGGAATGGAATAAATAAAAATTTTCCCAGTTATCTATTAGCTAAAAACTGGAGATATTAAGATACAGTTCAGTTTTTTTAAATTTATTTACAATAGTAGTTGCACTAAACAATAATGAAGATAGCTTAAATGAAGTATGTCATTTTCAGGTTTTAGCAACTTTGAGGTTTTTGGCTACCGGTAGTTACCAAGAAATAACTGGCTCAAACCGTTTCATCGAAATAAGTCAAGCAAGTGTGAGCCGTAGTTTGAGACAAATATGCAGTATTTTGAACTCTCCTGAAATATTCAATCAGTGGATTCGTTTTCCAGGAAACATTGGAGAACTGGAGAATTTAAGACAGAGGTAGGTTAAGTCAGTTCAAAATGGAGCTGAAGTGAAACATTAATGGATTCATGTTTTTTCAGTTTTTATGAAAAATATCAATTTCCTGGAATAGTTGGAATTATTGATTGTACGCATGTGGTGATTGTATCACCCAATGTACATAATGAAGAACAGCCAGAGAGAGCCTACGTCAATAGGAAAAATTATCATTCTCTTAATGTTCAGTTTTTTTTCCCAGCTCAGATAATTTCAGAAATAATGATACATAACTATTATTTCTTTTAGATATGCGACAGTACATTGAGGATATTGAATGTGAATGCTAGATTTCCAGGAAGTACACATGATGCCTTCATCTGGTCCCAGTCTAGAGTTTCTGAGACATTGGAAAGAATTTATCGTCGAAATCCTGCGAATAGTTTTTTCGTAATAGGCGATTCAGGTAATAGTTACTTTTTACTATCGAGATTTTACCTTGATGTTGAAAACACATAATTTGTGCTTTATGCAGGTTATCCCACAAGACCATGGATATTGACACCTATACCTGACCCAGAAACCGAAAAAGAAGAAAGATTCAATGGAAGATTCCGTAGTATTAGAAGTGGTATTGAACGCTGCAATGGTGTGATAAAAAATCGTTTTCGGTGCCTATTGAAACACCGTGTCCTACACTATTCTCCATCTGTTGCAGCTACTATTGTAAATGCATGTGTGGTATTACACAACATGTGTATAGAAGCCGGTGTACCTGAGCCTCAAGAAGAGGATGGAGATATAGTCATAATTGACTATGGCATATATGCACCAATGCCATTAGCTGGGGAGCAAATAAATAATGCAAGGGTTAATCCCGATTTGCTTGCAGCAAGAGAGTTGAGAATGAATATAATCAACAACCATTTCCTTGTTTGAATAATATAAATATATGTATTGTGTACATTTATGAAATATTAGATGTTAATTTGAATTAAATTGGAAAATTAATTTTATTGTCTCATTGATTACCCAAAGCTAGATCCCACAAAATTAATTTATAGAATTTTCATCTATAGATGTTCAAGTATTTTTTATATGATCAGATGTTTTCTGTGTAATTAAGATTAATTTAACCTTCGTAATACGGAGTAATTTTAATACCTCACATTACTAACTGGGGTATTTTTGTACTCCACCTTGTTTTAATATATATCATTAATATTTACTTTTATTTCATTAATATTTGCCCTAAAAAAATACAAAATAACTTTTTTTAATATATCAATGAGTTTTATAGATTATGCAGTACAAATTTAATACCAAATATAAAAATCAACGTATAAAATATGCATATTAAGATATTAATTTTTTTCCATTTGATATTTTACATAATCAGAAAATATTTAAAACGATTATCGGATATTAATACGCATATAAAAATTATCGCCAAAACCTTGAAAAAGTACCAATTTGGGGCACAAAATTACCCCACTTAGTATTACGAAGGTTAAGATTATTGGCAACAAATAACAATTTCTGAATATTTTGTAGTCTGTTTATTATACAAAATAAATCATAAATCCTGATGACAAAAATAAATAAAACTATAATACCCATAAACCAAATAGTCAAAGATCCGAAGTAGACGAGACTTTTGCCTATCTGCTTACTGGATGAAATGTATTTTTTATTAAATATAATATGTCAACAAATATATCACACATGGATTGCTTGAAAAAATTCGGTACAGGCTAATAAGATGATTTTTGCTAATCTATAGATTAGCGTATAAGTAGTGTAAACAAACCATTGTTTTAACATCAATAAAGAATTTGAATAAAAGGAATATTCCACAGTTGAGTTGCTCGCCTCTTTCTGTTCCCAATTACCAGGTTGCCAAGTAGAAATCAGGTAATAGGAGATAGAAAAAGGGTACTACCCAACTGTGGCATATTCTTCATACTGTAGATTAGAATACAATTAATTCGTTTCAGTCAGCAAAATAAAATTTTTTTTATAATTTTAAGCAGATGGGGATCGCTTCTACTTCGTATCTTAGACTAAAACTAGAAAACTGTAATAACAATAAAACAAACCAGAGAATTCTGTGAAAACAATAAATCAAACTAGCAAACTCTATAAAAACAATATATCAAACTGAAAAACTGTGATAACAATAAATAAAACTAGAAAACTCTGTGATGATTGAACAAAACAATGAACCAAACTTAAAACTGTAAATAGCAATAAACTAGAAAACTCTGTAAGAATACTAATAAACCAAACTCTTTGGAAGAACAATAATTATTCAAAATAGGAAATGAAAATATAAACAATAGACTTGGGCACACCAGTACCTAATCAAGTTTTTGATATCCCTGAGGAAATCTTCCCTAAACTTTCTGCCATACTTTCCAAGGCAGATGCTACCCTATCTTCAAATATTTTTCCATTTTTCAATTTTGTTTCCATCAGAGAGATTTTTTTATCTTGGTAACTTTTGTCATTGGAAAACTTCTTCTCATTCATGTCAATGAATCTTGCATTTGTTTTGAGAGATTCTGCCAATCTGCCTGTTTTGTTGATTCTCTTTTTCTTTTTTGTGGAAGTGGAGTATGTTTGACTGGAACACGATGGAGCAGCCTGACTCGAACATGGAGCAGAATTTGTAGGGGCGTTTTCAACTTCATTGTTACAAGAGTACATGTAATCGTAATTGTTCTGATTCCAATCAGTAGTGACAATGTTGGTCTGCTCATTTTCTTTGTTTGTATTTTCATTCCCTTCCTAAAACAGTTTCAATATCTTATTATTATATTGAATTTAATAATTGTTCTTCATTTTTTTCAACAATCATCCAGCTTTCTTATTTGGTATAAATAAAATATATTCAATAAATATTTTGATTCACTTTTTTTATATTTCACTTACATATAATATAGCATCATCATCCAAGAATGTAACAAGTGATTCCTGTATATTGTCGTCACCTTTGATGGTAACCATAGGAATAATGTTCAAAATTTTTTGATCCCAACTTGTTTCGAGATTTGGTGGTAATGGAGGGCCACCTCCAGTACCCCTTGCATGTTTCCTCTCTTTCACAAACCTCGTTTTGGTATTCTTTTTCATGTCAACCCATGTCTGAAACAAAAAAGATACTGGATTCTCTTCTGTAGGGGGCCCAGTGGCAAATATTTCTAATATAAGTTCTGCAAATATTCAGCACGTTCCCATAGCTAGTCTAATTGATCATCATCAAATTGTACAGAATGATTTGTATGATATGAGCCCAACATAAATTGTTGATGACATTCATATGCTCAAAAGCATTTAAATATCCATGTTTCTCTAGTAAAGATTATATTATATACTATGTACTTACTTTCCTCCACGTTGTCCATTCTTTTGCTGGACCATTTGGAATACTATTCAACATATTTGTTACTTCAATCCAATTTTGTCTCATGTTTTCTCTTGTATAATCAGTTGTCAACCGACCTATATACATTTCAGGCCTTTGTGATATTTAATCAGTTAATAACTCTCTTTGCTGAATATTGATGGGAAGCGATCTTCTCTTACCACTATCCATTGTCACTTCTCCTCCCAAACCCAAACAAATACTACAAGCTACAAAATAAAACTGTAATTTGTCTATCAAAAAATAGTTGTTTCTGATTGATTAGAACCTTTGGCAACATTGCTCGTCAGGGAACTCTTATTCGGATCCCTCCCTGTCGGTCAAGAATACCGACTTCTGGTTTTCAAACGAGGGAATAGAAACGAATCGGGGATCGCTCCCTAGGGAACGTTCTATGCTATCGCCGTCAAGAATCGTGGCCCTGGGGTCCTGTTTATTGGGCGGAGAGATCCCCCGATCTTACGCCTCCAGATTTTTACCTCTGGGGAAGAATAAAGGACCCCACATATAAACGCCATCCTGATTCCCGAGAAGCAATGAAAGCAGCAGTGCGACATGCCTTTCGTTCAATAACTGCGATATAATTGATTAATGCTGTCAATAATGTTAGGAAGGGAGGTCAATTATGTTTTAATTTAAATGGTGCTCATTGTCAATTTGTTGTTCTATTTTTTGATTGAATTAATGAGTTATTACAAAATAGGCACTAATTATTATTTTAAACGGATGTTATGTAAAACTATTTTGTTTCGTATTCAGGCATGGCTACCCATATTTTGAAAATTCATATAAAATAATTCGAAAATAGCCACAAAATAAATGTTTTCAAAGGAAAGTAGCAACTATTATATACATTCGAAAAAAAAATTTCATTTCGAACACTAATATGTAAAAATATACAGGGTGGTCCATAAGAAAAAATGCAAGTTTATGTCGTAGCTTCAAAACCATATTTTGTGATGAAAAACTAGGAACACCATGGGATTCGTTTCAAAAAGTGTTTAGAATGTTCTCACAGAAACAAGAAATATTCAAAAATAAACAAGTTACGGGGTTGGGTCAGAAATACACAAAATTGAAAATAACCTTGTATATTTCGAACAAGTCAAGATATCAATGTGCGGTTTTCGGCATAAATTTTCTCACAAAAATCGACCTCGTAGCATGAAGGCTAGTATTTCTCTAACTCCTCTAGAAATTGGTGTTGCCTATCGAAAGTGTCCAATTTGGACCACTCTATCGCTATACTGTGCGCATTCCTGAAGGAATAAAACTCCAAAAACAATTTTGCTCAGATCAACCAATTCATCTTTCATCTAGATAAAAGTTAACTACAACAAAATGGCTCTGATAGAATGCCACCACCCTGCCCAGTAAAACACTCCAAGATACAGTAGGGTCGCTTGCCATAACTTTTAAACCTTTGCGGAGATTTCATACTTCTCCATATACTCCAAGGCTAACTTCAAAAATATCCTACTACTTACGCAGGTCCCCCTCGACCACTTAATCAACGAGATCGAGGAAGAACTAGTAGCTTACACTTACAAATTTAAAAAATGCATACGCATCATATTCCGCGCTACGAATTTACTAACAACCCCAATTCAAATGTTCACATTTTGTAAACAATCTATTGATTGCGCTCTATTGGACGGAATCACAATTTTCGGAAGAACAGTTTCTGTAGAGCCTTCCAAAGTCACTGAACTAACCCCGAAGTTCTGCACTACGTGCCAGCAATATGATCACTAGTTTTGAGTGCACTCAAAAACCAATCTGCCCCTCTTGTGGCGAAAATCATAAAGGAGCACAATGTCCAAAACTCAATAACCCTTTATGCATTAATTGCAAAGGAAAGCACCCAGTCTGGGGCTGAAGAACCCTCAAGGAACTCAAACATGCTGCCCTCGTCAGAGTTTTATGAACGCGAGGAGACTGCTCAACACATCACCCTCACGGCGACTGAATACCTCAATCTTACGACGATCATTAATTCCTGCGGCAATAAAATATCAATTACAATATGTAATCTTCATAGATGGAGTTAACGACTTGTGGTTTGAGCTGTGAGCAACACCTTCTCAAGTCCTTGTTTATGACATACAACATCTCCATTATGTCATTAACGGAAACTAAACACTGCCATACATTCACCGCTGCTAGATATAATATTATTCAACAGAATAGCACAGACGGTGCCCACCGCGGCACTGCCTTCCTTGTACACCAACATCTTCCCTCCACTACAGACCTCCTATCTCCCAAATTCCAAAGTTTAGAGAACCTAGTTCCAAAAATTTTCATAAATAATGTCATCTGACAATTTTTAGTTTTTATAACCCCCCAAGCAAAGTGCTGCCCTTAGAGTACCTTGACTATATATCTACCATCCCTCAGAGCATAATTCTGGGGGATCTCAACGCAAGGAATATCCAATTCGGATTCTCCTTGACGAATAGGGACGGTAGACTCCTCTCAGCTAAAATCATTGACCACCAACTATGGAGATGTCTTAATATAAATCCCACATTTTTTTGCCATAATGGGATGATCAAACAAATACATAGTCCATATTGAACAGACTTAAAAAGAGCCTGGAGCTGTAGCGCTAAATTTAATTCCTTCAGTTAAAGCTTCTTTACATTCAGCAAAATATATTTCTGCAGTTGAACAAGTTACTTGTTTCATAAATAAATGCCAAATTACTCTAGAACTGTTTATTAACATAGCATGAAAAACAATTGGTCAATCAGCTAATGAGAACTGACTTGTGATGAGAAAACATCGATTAACTGCATCTAATTCCGAAGAAACTTTATCTGCATGCCAGAGAAATAGGTTTCGATCCTCCTTTTACAATATCTTAATGAAGAACTGCAGTGCAAACTTGGTTTGAGCAATCCAACTGGATTATGGCTTCATGAATGTTGGTACTTAGGAACTAGACCAGATGGATTAATATGAGATAACGATCTGATTGAGGTGAAGTGTCCCTATCGATTACGCAATTCTTCATTGGAAACTTTGTTAAGAAATGACAAATCCTGCATTATTTTTAAAAATGATCAGGGATCTACAGAGGTGAATAATTATTATTAAAATCATAAATACTGGCATCAAAAACAGGGACAGCTACAAATCACTAGAAGGAAAAATTGTCACCCGGTAGTCTGGACCCTTAATGAGTGTGAAATTGTGGAAACCCTTAAGGCCGAAGCAAATATTTTAGCAATTTCATTTATTAACTAAATTATTTTAATTAACTCATTATTTTCAACCATTTATTTTACCAATATTAGTTATGACGTTTTTATCAGTTTTGATTGGAAATTGGAATAATTAAATATGCTGATCCTAAAGAATAACCCAGAAATGTTCAGCGCCTTAATTGTTTAAACCGTTGAAAGTTACTTTTCATGTTTTTTTGTAAATATCTCGAGAACGACAATTGCGATTCTAATTTTTTTATCCTTTTCCTTATCAAATTATCTACAAAAAATGTTCAAACAATAGTTAAGAAACTGCAGACGTGTAGCGCGAATTACCTTCCGCTCTATCGGCCGATCTCCCTGCGTATCTCGCCGCTCTGCCATTATTTATTTTTATGTAAAATCGCACATGAAAACTTGGAGAGAAGACAATTAGATTATAAAGTTCATTTATTTATGCATAACTAAAAAAAAGCGGAAGCTTACAAAATCTCTAACCAAGGAAATCAACAATTATTCAAAAATAATATAAGAATTGAAATATTCTAACGTAGGTGAAATAACGGCTCCGGCGTGGCCTGCAGCTGCTAATACTTACTATATGGCACCTTTGTACGTCCCCTCCAGGTCATAACCAATCTATTCTAAAGTTCCTGAAAGAAGGGGGAGTAAGGATATTTTCCACATGGCATTCAGTATCGAGGAGACCGTTGCAACGTTTGCATCAGTATCTGAAAAAAATGGATAAAACACAGCAGTGTTTTGTGTACGAAAAAGACTTACGAAATGCTGAAACAGTTGTGGTTGAGGATAAGTGGGGGAAGAAGTTATAGAAAGCATCGGAAATGTAATTGACCTCGAGGCAGCTGATTGCAGGTATCCGTCCCCAGAATTATAAAACTGTAAAAATCATCCACTTTATATCTACTTCCATCGAAGAAAATCGAGAATGCCAAATTTGTTTGCGGATTATCGTACAAACATATGAAAGTCAAATTTCAAAAGAAAAAACGAAAAAAATCATTAGACAAACACAGTGATGAAACCATTATAATTTCCAACATAAGAAAAGATCTCATCACCAGTTTCCGTAATATCGGGCATAGATTTGTCACTGGTGCATTGAATAAAGAACGACATGAAAATACCCAGGGAGAACGACGAAGAATAGTATGTTAAGCTGCGAGCATATCATTGAAGATATTCGGTCACAAGTTTACGAAGTGAACAATTGCTCATCACCACTAACTTTTTTAATGGATGTTGAGACTGATGTAGCCTAGATCTTTAAAGTTTCCTCAGGCAGTATCATTTTAAAATATGAAAAAGGAAATCCTGCACACTGGACTTCGAAAAAAGTTTCGATTGCCCATGCTACTATACCAGCAGCTCGAACAAAATCTTTTGTTTATTCGTTACAAAAAGGGATTGGCATCAGTGTTGAACAGAAAATACTGTTCTAGGTTTCATTTGAATATGTTATCGTCTTTGAGATTTTGGGCGACGTACGAAGAAGCAGTTTTGTTTAAAACCTCGGCTATTATACACCCTCAGAGTCACATTATGTCAAATACATTCATGCAATTCGTGTTCGATAACGCAGATCATAATGTGAACACCATCGATGGTTTAAAGACATTTCACGTGATTCACGTGATTGGTGAAATCGAGTGTGTGGCCCAACAGAATCAGTAATAACACAAGGAAGTATTCTAAGATTGAAGAAGATTCCAACTGCACAAATCCTTGGAGCTTATGGCACTCTCCTTCAAAGACGTTCCAAAATCAGTCCGAAAAAGGACTTCTAGCAGTAGAAATAAAGAACATTACTGAGTCGAATTCAATTGAACAAAAAATAAAATTATTACCAACTGACTTGCTCCCACATGTTGCAACCTTTAGACGTTTGTTTTTTTTGGCCCACTCATATATCTAATCTTGGAAGCAAGGTGACACATTTTCAAGTCGGTGGTATACTGAAAAAAGCTCACAATGAAGCTGCAACAATAGAAAATGCAGTAAACTCTTTTTCGAATACTGAAAGAAAAAGTTGCCGAAATCCTCAGGTCAGGTCGATTATCAGTCGGTGTCTGCATTTAATGATATTAGTTTGCGAAGTCCAAATATATCTATAGAGTTCATTTCCCCGCTGCCTACTACTTCTGTGGCGACAAAAAAAATCGAAAAACGAGAATGGAAGGAACGTGTAGTATACTCAACAGCACACCTGAAATTGAAACTGCCAGAGCACCTGTTGTGAAAAAAGAAGCAGCTAGGCAACAACTAAAAATTATTCATTGAATAAACTGAAGAAGAAATAGGAGGCGTTCCAATAGACGATCACAATGCAATGACCTCTATTCCATTTCTCGCTATAGTGAAGGCTGGATTCGCTATCAAAAATGCAATGAATGGTGTCATCCGACTGTGCCGGAGTGGGCAGAAGAATAAAGCAGTTCATTCGCGCAATTGGTACTATCCTTGATATTGCTGTATTCCTACTTCTTACGCAATAGTCGATCCTTAACCTTTGAGTTTAGATAGTTACATATCTATCATTAAACATAGAAGCAAATATGTCAGCGCACGCACCACCAACCGCCGCTCCAGCAACAGCACCACCCGCACCCGCTCCTCTTCCGTGGCCGCAGGCCCACCCGCCACGCCGACAGCCCCAGTTCGTGAGCCTGCGCTAAATCTGGTCTCCATTATAAGTAATGCTGAATTGAAATTATAATTCGGATGAATGATGACAGCCCGAAGGCCATCATTCTCGACGTAAATCCGGCATCATTTACTCGTGTAATCACCCGAACCTATCAGGTTATGGCAACACCTTTCGGCGGAGTTATCACCGCGTCAATAAGGCAGATCAACTTCTTGAGAATTACAAGAACATTAATCTTGAAACGACTTCAAGATATAGTTGAAAACACGACTGGAATTAGACCGGAAAATGCAATTTGAATCGCACGGACAATGGACGTTTCCCAACCTATTGGAGAACTCCTCTTGGAAGCTACTATGCTACTTGAAACAGACTAACTTATGACGTTAGGCCTACTTCAACACCTGCATCCCCAGAAAACTGGAGAGCAGTCGATGCAGCGGAGTTAGCAAACTATAGACAGTTTTTCGATATGTGTAGAGATACATACCGTATGGTATCATCTCAACAGCTCAACGGTTAATGTTTTGTGTAAAAGATTAGGATAACGGCGAATGCCAGATCAAAGCCCCTGGTAGGGTACCGACTCATTTCTTCGGTTTATTCATGAAGTATTCTATGTCAATCTTCTAGCTAAACGACAAGCTTGTGAGTTCACTTATATTGACGATGTGGTGAGAGCATACGTTTGCTCTTTCATTATGCAGGTTAGAGGTTAGCAAGCCACCTTCTGCGCGAAAATTATTTTAAAGATTTCTTTATATTATTATTGTTATCACCATTTGACAACGACTGAAATAGTCGTCTTGTTATAATTAACTATTTTTTATTTGATTAAGATGTGCTGAATTAATGCAATCAAATTTAATTTCAATTATTTATATTTATATTTGTTTAGAGTTCTCTTGAAATCTTGTTCGCTGTCCCTATAGCACTGGGTATATTTAATTTTAACTTTCTACTTTATACGTTTTTTATATGAATTCCTGTTGTGTTGTTAGAATTTCATTTAGCTATTTATTTCATTTTATATTTGTCATCACTAAAATATTAGGTACTTTGGGTGCATTATTTTAAGTTAGGCTTGGATAAGATTGCATACTATATCATCTTATCCTTATTAGTCTAGTCAACAAGTTAAAAAACGTGTTAATTCTTGGTAATGCTCCTAAAAATACGAGCGATAGCTCATTCGATTCGGAATGACGTCTAGAAAAATGTATCTCGAGGATTTATTAGCACATAAACAATTGCAATTGTTATTAACAAATTAAAATGAACAAAATATGGCATTTTGTTTTTCGTTAATAACTCATAAACTATTGATATTTAAGAAATTTTGAAGAAAGATCCTCAAAGATGAGGAAATTTCCAATAAAAAAGTCCAGACTCCCGGAGCTCTACCTATATTACTTATAATTTTAATTTAATGCCGAAAATAGGGCTGCGCGCGGCCGTTGAGCTATGGACGCTTTGCCGCTAAAGCGAGTGCACCACATTAAATAATTTTGTTATAGTAACAAATGTTAATTTAAAAATTTGAATAAATAATGGTATCATCCAGATACTTGAAACAAGAAATACAAGTTGGAAAAAAATTTTTAAGTGAATTTTTCAAAAAGTTATACTATTGTTTATTAACTATTTTTGTTCCAATCTCCCTTTCCATGAATAACGACATAAAAGTTTGAATAATAGACCTAAAAATTTTTCGCTTCGTGGAGCCCTTGCTATATATATACTTAACAAGATCATATGACAAAATTTTCTTAAAGTTTATTATTTTGTTTATAATGATTTTTTTAAGTTAACGAAAAATAAAATTTACTAGAAATATTGTTAAAAAATTTTTATTCAACAAATAATATGTTATTACCGTTTCTGTATCTAAAAATAGGATCGAATGACTTTCGAAATTTTTTTTTAAATAATTTGTTAAGATATTGTTTATAAACAAATAGACAAGTTTAATATTTTTTGAAAACTTTTTTTCACCATTTTATTGACTTGGCTAAATAATGATTTTAAAAAAAAAATTCCATTGTTTATTAAATCAACAATTTGTTATAAACAAATTCTATAAACCGTTATATTTTTTTTCTAAAGCTAAAAAAAATTAAAAAAACAGCCGTACATATGAAAGTACTAAAAAAATTTTCTCTATTTTTTAAAATACTTTTAAATATTACACAACTTCGGAGTTGCACCGGTCATTCGATTTGTCAAGTAACAAATTGATATAACTTATTAACTATTAGAGATACGATAATGGACATTCAGCTTGTTTTTATAAAGGATTAATTAAACTTTCAAATCACTCAAAGACCAAGTTTGTAACTATTGTTTATCAGCTACTATATCTATTTGTTTATAAAAATTTGAGATTTTCTTGACTTTCTCGTATCTTTTAAGACTTATAACTTGTTGAGTAATGAAAACACAGCTATGAATTTCGGAATAATTTTGGTCAATAATGAAATATCTAATAATAATTCATTATTGAACTAAATTGATTGAGGATCCATAGCAATATTTTCATTATTGAACAAGTAATAAGTCATAAAAGATACGAGAAAGTCAAGAAAATCTCAAATTTTTATAAACAAATAGATATAGTAGCTGATGAACAATAGTTACAAACTTGGTCTTTGAGTGATTTGAAAGTTTAATTTATCCTTTATAAAAACAAGCTGGATGTCCATAATCGTATTTCTAATAGTTAATAAGTTATATCAATTTGTTACTTGACAAATCGAATGACCGGTGCAACTCCGAAGTCGTGTAATATTTAAAAGTATTTTAAAAAATAGAAAAATTTGTTTTTTGACTTTCATATGTACGGCTGTTTTTCTAATTTTTTTTAGCTTTAGAAAAAAAATATAACGGTTTATAGAATTTGTTAATATCAAATTGTTGATTTAATAAACAATGGAATTATTTATAAAAAAATTTATTTTTTTGTTAACCTATGAAAAAATGGCAACTATGAATTTTAAAGAGAAAATAGTTTCTTCAATAATTATTTAAACAATCGGAATATGAAAAAATTAATTATAAACAATAAAAAAAAAATTTTATGAAATTTAAAAAAAAAAAAAACATTATTTAGCCAAGTCAATAAAATGGTGAAAAAAAGTTTTCAAAAAATATTAAACTTGTCTATTTGTTTATAAACAATATCTTAACAAATTATTTTAAAAAAATTTTCGAAAGTCATTCGATCCTATTTTTAGATACAGAAACGGTAATAACATATTATTTGTTGAATAAAATTTGTTTAACAACATTTCTAGTAAATTTTATTTTTCGTTAACTTAAAAAAATCATTATAAACAGAATAATAAACTTTAAGAAAATTTTGTCATATGATCTTGTTAAGTATATATATAGCAAGGGCTCCACGAAGCGAAAAATTTTTAGGTCAATTATTCAAACTTTTATGTCGTTATTCATGGAAAGGGAGATTGGAACCAAAAAAAGTTAATAAACAGTAGTATAAATTTTTGAAAAATTCACTTAAAAATTTATTTCCAACTTGTATTTCTTCGTTCAAGTATCTGGATGATACCATTATTTATTCAAATTTTTAAATTAACATTTGTTACTAAAACAAAATTATTTAATGTGGTGCACTCGCTTTAGCGGCAAAGCGTCCATAGCTCAACGGCCGCGCGCAGCCCTATTTTCGGCATTAAATTAAAATTATAAGTAATATAGGTAGAGCTCCGGGAGTCTGGACTTTATTATTGGAAATTTCCTCATCTTTGAGGATCTTTCTTCAAAATTTCTTAAATATCAATAGTTTATGAGTTATTAACGAAAGACAAAATGCCATATTTTGTTTATTTTAATTTGTTAATAACAATTGCAATTGTTTATGTGCTAATAAATCCTCGAGATACATTTTTCTAGACGTCATTCCGAATCGAATGAGCTATCGCTCGTATTTTTAGGAGCTTTACCAAGAATTAACACGTTTTTGAACTTGTTGACTAGACTATATATATATCAGTGTGAGATAGCCAGGTGCACTTTATTTTGATTACTGTGTTAGTTCTATATGTTGAAAGTTATATTCCGTATAGTTGATGTCACGTGTGAAAGATGAATGAAAAAATTGACTGAAGTGATTATCTTTCATTAATATTATTTTTTTCGATGAAATGAGGACTATGACATAATTCCACCACCTGAAGATCAAAGACAAATCGTATGTCAAGAATATTATTAGTTTGGGTGACGATGTTCGTCATAAATTTACATAGCTTCTCACAAGACAGAATGTTTCTGTTACGAGGAATTGAAATAGTCCAAAAACGAACGACATCAAGGTCCTACTTCCTAGAAAACTATTATGGTATTCGAAACAGAGTATGCCTAAAGCTCAGAAAGTGCAAGTACTACTGGGTTATATACTGGATATGATAGAAGAAGGGACACCTTAGCGCGAGAAATTAATCGCGAGGAAGTAGATCACATTTTCCAGCTGTTGGAGAAAACAGAAAATGATCCATTAAATCGACCATCACACATATTTAATATGGATGAGGCTGGTATCCATCCGATTAATAAACCCAATGAAGCAATTGCTCCAAAAGGATCAAAAGATGTGCACGATCTAACATCTCGCGAAAGAGTCGAAAACGTTACAGTCATTGGATGTTGTGACACCGAAGGATTGTTCTTGCCTCCAGTTTTAATTATAAAAGGTGTCAACAAAAAACCTGAGTTTTCTAAAGGTTTGCCGGATGGATCTACAATATATATTAATCGAAAATCTTTTTTCATAAATTCAGAGCTCTTTTTAAAATGGCTCCAAGAGCATATCATACCTAGGAAGCCAGTTGGAAAAACCTTGTTAGTTATAGACGGATATTTTTCGCATAGCTCAGGTGTGGAAATGTTAGAGATAGCAGAACAAAACGATATAATTTTACTCTGCCTACCTAGTCATTGCACCCAAGCTATGCAACCATCAGATAGAAGCTTTTTTGGTCCCCTCAAGATGTACTGGAATCAAGAAACCAAAATTTCGATGCTAAACCATTCCGATCGTAATTTGTCTCGACGCGAGGTAGGCGAAGACTTAGGAAACGTGTATGTTCGTGCTGCTACACCAGCAAATTCAATTGCAGGCTTTAAAGAAACTGGAATTTTTCCTTTTGATCCTAACGCAATTCCCGAACATTTCTTTGTTATTTCAGACATAGCTTGACAAAATACTGCAAATAATACAACTGAAGATATATCAAGCGTATACAACGTTCTCTTTGGAACTCGGGGCAGAGAACAGAGCCCTGAGCTGCAGTCTAGTGCTTCAAGCTCTGATCCAACTGTTTCTGATATCACACCAGGTAAAATGTTGCAGAAAATAAGGCCAGTACCAGTGATACCGTTGTCATTTAATAAAGGAAAATCATCAGCAACGGTTTCAACATAACCACAAAATATCTTCAAAAAAGGCGAAAAAAGAGACTTTGCAGAGAAAAAACCATTAGGAAAAGACAACCAAAAAACACAAGGAAAACGAAAACAGAAACAAGTTGCACAATCAAACTATGACAACAGTGATAAGGAAGTTTCATCACATTCAGCCAGTGATGATGAAATAATTTTTATTCTGTGGATTGAATCTAATTAAATGCGATTATATCATTTTTTTTTTATCCGAAATTTTATTTTGCAATCTTCAAATAATCCTATATTCAACTATATTACATGTTTCTGAATAATATTTTGCGTTTAGTAAATATGTTGACTCTACAATTCCAGTCTGCTACTCTGAAATTGCATAGACTATTAGAACATTTATCTAGTACATTCAAAACAATTGCTAGAAATTTCATTGTGCCCTCAAAAATATCAGATGATGTTACAGAAATTCCTATTAATAACCCCCATTTTTACATTTCCATTGATATGAAAAAGATATTTGGGACCAAAATGTGAAATGCTCATTCGTGAAATCCATGTTGATCTCCAGGAATTGAAATATTTGAAAATCAGTTGTTTGAATTTTCATAGTGAGTTATTGAATCAAATCAAATAGAGAGTTCCTTTCTGTGACACAATCTTGAAAGACCTTCAAGTTATGAACCCCGTTATTGTTTTTAATGGAAAATATGTATTATCAATTCCACTTCTACAAAGATTCCCCATGCTCATACCTCAAATTTGAGGTACTTCTCAATAAATTCAACAATCATTTTTTACCCAAAGTGAATATCACCTATGAAAGACACAAGTTTTTCACGAGAAATCAAAAACCAGGTGAAAATATTGATGCATATGTCACAGAACTCAAGGCTCTCGCAGCAACTTGTGAGTTCAGCAAATTAAAAGACTCGCTAATTAAAGACAGGGTTGTTTGTGGCATAGAAAATAACAAACTGAGGGAAAGGCTATTGACTGAAACTAAATTAGACCTAAATAAGTGTTTAGAAATTTGTCGATCAGCAGAATGCACGAAATCACAACTTGGGGATCTCAACGCAGAGTGTACCCAAATAGTTGCAAGAGTTTCAAAGGCAAACACATTATTTTCAACTAAAAATAGCTCAGAACGAGAGAAAAGAGCCGGATCAATCTAATTAATTAATAATTTGGTACGTTGACCAAATTAATAGAAATAAGAATACAAATTATATAAATAAATGTACTCGATGTGGTAGGAACCACAAAATTAATGAGTGTCCAGCATATGGTACAGAGTGTTTTAAATGCAAAAATAAGAATCACTTTCAAAATATGTGCAAATTGAAGCAAATTAAAATGGTGGAAGAATCTGAAAATGGTAATGACAAGGATAATGATAAGAGTGAAGAGTGTTTATTCATCGGAACAGTAAATTCGTGTGAATCAAATGAACAATACTGGGTTAAAGTACTGCAAATAAATGCACAACAGGTATTTATTTCTTTTAAATTAGATACTGGTGCACAAGCTAATATTATTATAAATAATTTATTTAAAAATATTCCTAATTCTAAATTGGAAAAATCAAATATAAAATTAGTAAATTTTAATGGCTCCCAAATTAAACTTTTAGGCATGTGCAGATTGCTTTGTAATATTAAAAATAAATCTGAGAAATATGTTCTTAAGTTTTATGTAGTTGACAATGATAATAGCTCAGCGATATTGAGTTTAACAGCATGTGTAAAATTAAATTTAGTTAAGAGATTAAATGAAGTTGAAACACATGAGTTATTGAATGAATTTAAAGACTGTTTTGAAGGTATAGGGTATATCAAAAATGTAAAATGAAAAAAACTAATTAATGAAAATGATGTACCTGTAAATTATCATGCTAGAAAAATTTCTCATTCTATTAAAAATGATCTTAAAAATGAACTTAACAAGTTGAAACAGGAAGGATAATTAAAAAAATTGACGAACCAACTGATTGGTGCCATCCTTTGGTAGTTGTTAAAAAACCCACGGGTAAAATTCAAATTTGTCTTGACCCACAATAATTAAATAAAGTAATTAAAAGAGAGTTTTTTCAAATGCCAACAATTGAAGACCTGTTAGCCGAACTAGCAGGTGCTACAGTGTTTAGCATACTAGATGCTAACATGGGTTTTTATCAGATACCATTGGATGATGAAAGTAGTAAATTGTGTACTTTTTCTAGTCCTTTTGTAAGGTATGTTTTCAAAAGATTACCATTTGGTATCAGCTCAGCACCAGAAATTATTTATAAAAATTTTAAACAAATTTTTGAGAACATATCTGGAAATTTGTATTATGTAAATGATTTGCTTGTTTTGGGAAAGACCAAGAGTCTCATGATTTCAACTTAAGAAATGTATTAAAAAGAGCTCAAGAAGCCAATATTGAATTTAATAAAGATAAGAGCAAATTTAATTTAAGTGAAGTAAAGTTTGTAGGACACATAATAACTAGTTCTGGAGTCAAAGTCGATCAAGATAAAATCAGAAGTATTTTAGAGGTACCCACTCCTAAATCAAAAAAAGATGTTGAAAAATTTTTAGGTTTAGTAACTTATGTATCAAAATTTGTACAAGGATTATCTGAAAAAACATCATTGTTAAGGCAACTTTTAAATAAAAATTCTTTGTTTCAATGGGATGAAAATCATACAGTAGCTTTTAATAAAATTAAAAGAGCATTGACTTCGACTCCAGTGTTAAAATATTATGATCCAAATAAACCTATGGTGGTGTCTGTGGATGCATCCCAAAATGGCCTCGGTGCTACTCTTTTACAAGATAATTTACCAGTTATTTATAGCTCTAGAGCTTTAACCGAAACTGAAGAAGGTTATGCTCAAATTGAAAAGGAAATGGCCGCGGTTGTTTTTGGATGTACCAGGTTCCACCAATATATTTATGGCAAAAGAGTTCTAGTAGAGAGTGACCATAAACCATTAGCATTTATTTGTAAAAAACCCTTAGTTAATGCCCCATTACGTCTCCAAAGAATGTTAATCAAGTTACAGTTGTATGATATTAAAATTGTTCACAAAAAGAGTACTGACTTGGTAATTGCAGATTATTTATCTCGCAATTTTGTGAATGACAATTTAACCCAGGTTGACAAGTTGACAGTAAGTGAAATTGAGGCACATGTTAACTTAATTGGGAAAATTCATCCAATGTCTAATGATAAATTTAAAGTTTTTCAAGCTGAGACATTAAAATATAAAATTTTAGTTGATCTCTTAAAATTAGTACAACAGGGTTGGCCTGGAAATAAAGATAAATTAAATGATGAATTACAAAAGTATTGGGGTCATAGGGAGGAAATTTAGTGTAAAAGATGTGTTGTTTAAAGGCAATAAAGTTATTGTACCAACGTCTTTAAGGAAGGAGATGCTCAACTTAATTCATTACAATCACTTGGGTATTGGGAAATGTCAACTTAGGCCAAGAGAGGCTTTGTTTTGCCCAAACATCAATTTGGAGATAGAAGATTTTGTAAATAACTCTCATACATGTTTCAATTTTAGAAACTCAAATTCGAAGGAACCACTTATTCCTTTCGAAGTACCTGATAAGGTTTGGGATTGTTTAGGAACCGATGTCTATCAGTTCAAAGGTAAAAACTATCTCATGGTAATTGAATATTATTCAAAATTTAGAGAAACTAGACCACTAAACAAATTAGATAGTATTCATGCAATCAATGCTCTGAAATCAATATTTGCTACTCATGGGAAACCATCTCTCTCAAGATAAAATAATGGTACTAATTTTAGCTCAGAAACTTTTAGAAAATTTGTGAATGATTGGGAAATCAAACACATTACTTCTTCTTCTTCTCTCAAAGGATTGCCACCCTAAGTAGAAAACCCCTACGTCAGAGTAGCACCTTCATGGGTTCAGTATTTTAACTATGCATCCAAACACTGTATAATAGATTTTGTCGACATGATTATGGGGCTTCAGATGTCTAGTTTTTGAAAGGTAACGTTATTAACGGCGACAACACATAAAGCAAAAGGAGTAAGGATTCATACTTGCTGACATATTTTACCTTGAATGACTGTTATGTTATCTATATTTTCAATTTACTGTTACTATTTCCCAACAATATTTCAACGATAGGTTGTCCGGAAAAAAAAAACTTGATATACTTACAACTTCATCTATTTACTTAATATGAACATATCAACAGTAGTTGTCAGCATTCAATTTTTCACTAAACTATTTCATAGGCGGAAGAAATTGGATTTAGATTGCTAATACACTTCTCGATATCTAAAACGTTGTCTCAATAACAAGATATGCGATATGCTTAACACATGACTTATATTATTGTGATTTTGTGATCAAATAAATTCATTTCATTATATTTCTTGGCGGTAAAATAATTAGTTCCCTCACATAATTCCATAGATCTTATCTTTCTACTTCTTCTTCTTCTTTCAAAGGATAGCCACCCTAAGTAGAAAACCCCTACGTTAGAGTAGCACCTTCATGGGCTCAGTATTTGAACTATGCAACCAAACACTGTATATATAATAGATTTTGTAGACATGATTCTGGGGCTTCAGATGTCTAGTTTTTTATAGGCAACGTTATTAACGGCGACAACACATAAAATAAAAGGAGTAAGGATTTATACTTGCTGACATATTTTACCTTTAATGACTGTTATGTTATCTATATTATCAATTTACTGTACAATAGGAAATTATTCATATAATTAATATACCTCCAACGACTCAGAGAATATTAAATCATAGATATTTAAGGGCAGGACAAATTTAAATTCTATAAGCTGATCATATAAAACTCTGGCATTATGATAGTTGTCATTACAGTCAAAAAATATATGAATAAGGTCCTTTATTTTTCCACAATTACAAAGCGCATCAGTTTCCACTCCGATTCTGAATTGGTGGACAGGTAATAAACAGTGACCAGTTCTCAACCTTAACGTATTCGTCATAAATTTTCGCGAACAATTAATTTTTTTAAACCATACAGTTCGGTTAGGAGATTTATCCTTTGTCATGTGATAATAGATTTTCCCTTTATTCAAACTAACTTCTTGAAACCTTAATTTTCATGTATTGTATAATTTAGTAGCGTATTGAGGCCACAGTTCTTGCGGTCCAGCACTTATCATATCCACAGCCTCCAGATATCTCCCCTCGTTAGTTGATCTGCGATGTCATTAGCTTGGATGAACGAGTGACTTGGTACCCACATGCATGCAATCAGCATACCTGCACGCATAGCAATATCAAAAACTTTAAAAACATTCACAGTGACAATATCAATACTAGCATCCATATCGCCTTTTCTAATTTTTTCTAATGCGCTCAAAGAGTCCGAGATGATCAAGATCTTCCTCCATTTCATTCGGAATGTTTCCACCGTCACTCTACCAATTGCGAAGGTTTCTGCTGTACTTATTGACCAGTGATCCGGTAGGCTAGCTGATATTCTTTTTTCTATTGACGGAATGTAAACCCCATAACCTACCAAATCTGGATTTCGCGACAGAGACGCATCAGCGTAAATTTTTAAAAGGTCGAGAATTTTTCATCTAACAACTTAGAAAGGTTACTCTGGTTGGTAATATCACTCTTGGGAAGGCCCGAGTTAATAATCGTGGGCGTTGGTCTCTTCATAGGTGACTCCATTGCAAACATAGGTAGTAGGTTAGATTGATGTATCTTGTAGAGTTCCGCTTTCAATTCATCAAGGGCTAATACAAAAGGACGTTCACATCCCTTTCGCCATATTGACGTAATTTCATTAGCATTGTTTATTGAATTGAATACATGATGTTGTGCAATTCTTCGTGCCTTTGTAATGTATTTCACACTTAACCATCTTCTTCTAATACTAAGAGGTAACTCTCCACTTTCCGATAACATTATCGACGTAGGTGTTGATCGCGTATATCCTAAGGCTAATCTTATAGCTGCAAATTGCACTCTGTCCAGTTTGGTAAGTATAGTCTTTGCACATCCCCCAAATAATATGCTTCTATAATCCAGTTGAGTTCTAACAAGGCCCTTATATATATTTAACATTGAGGCTGGGTGAGCTCCCCAACTGATTCTGCAGATACTTTTCATTAAATTCAAACATTTCAGTGCCTTAACCTGTATATAATCAATGTGCGGTTTCCATTTCATTTTGGCATCCAAGTATACACCTAAGTATTTGTGAACCGAGCACCTGGTAATCACGTTTCCTCCTATGTTCAATGTTATATTATTTATTGGGATATTGGATTTTGAGATTAACATCCATGCCGATTTCTGTGTTGATATTTTTAAGTTTCTGTACTTTAGCCACTGATTAAGATTATTTGTTATTATTCATTACGTTACTTAATTTTTCAAGGTCTTCTCTTATACCCATTACAGCTAAATCGTCTGCAAACTGTACAATTTAAATACCACCAGTGAACATATCCTGCGGAATACATGTATACAAGTTAAATAGCATAGGACTCAAAACCGAGCCCTGTGGAAATCCCATTTGTGTTATTTTTGGGCCCAAAAAATCCACTGATCTGGCGCTGGCTATGTATAGACGTTTGTTTATTATTATCCCATTCACTAATTTAACAAGATTGCTTGGAATTTCTACTTCCATCATATCCTTACTGATGATGTTATATACGACCTGATTGTAAGCAGAGATAATGTCTAAAAATACAATAATAACCTTTTTCTTCAAATGAAATGCATTATACACAAATGAGCTAATGAATGTATGGCAGTCAAGTGTCGATCTTCCTCTTCTAAAACCAAAAATTTTAGCATCTGGTCCAATTTTTCTTTCGATCAAAATTTCTATTCTATTTTTTATTATTCTTTCTAAAATCTTCGTTATACATGGCGATAGTGATATAGGTCTATAACTCGAGCTAATATTATTATTAGTATTTTTTTAGGATAGGGATACTAAGGTTATTTTTGAGACAATTACGAATTCTTCCAGATTCCAAGAGTTTATTAAATATGTCAATCAACTTTATTTTCGCTGACGGCATTAATTCCTCAAAAATTTTATAACCCAATCCATCTCAAAAATTTTATAACCCAGTCCATCAAAGATGACTCTTTTCTATGTTTCACAACAATTTCTAATTCCTTCAATGTAAAAGGTAGAGCAATGGTATTGTTATATGTTATAGGTTCATTGACTGGGCAAGGCATTGCCAATACATTAATTATTTCTTCGGCACATTGATCAGAAATTGTCCTTCGTATGTTGTCCGTGTCTTGCCTTGAAAATTTTTTCTTCCATGCTTTCGACATATTTTCTGCAGATAATGTATTACAGAACTCAACGAAGGATTCTTTTTTCAGCTTCCGTAGTATCATTGTTGATTTAGCTCTATGTTCTTTCGCTAGGATAAAATTCTCCAACGAAGGGTTTAATTTGTAATTAGCTAAGGCGTCTCTCCTATCCTTCACAGCCTATTCTGCCTCGTTTTTCCACCAATGGCAGTTATATTTACTGTTCCTCTTAGCCTTGTATCTTGGAACAGCATCAGAGGTCGACATAACTATACAATCTAAAAATTCATCCACTGTATTTATTTCCTTTGAATTCATATAGTTATGTACATTCATCTTAAATTTGTTCCAATCAGCCTTCTTATAATTATATATACGATGCGGACAATTATATAGTTTTTCTTCCTGTCTTTTGTGTTTATTGAATTTGATTGAAATAGGAAAGTGATCACTAGAGCCAGTATCTTCTATGACTCTCCATGAACACAGAAGTGATATGTCCGACGTACACATTGACAAATCTGGCGCACTACGGTTGGCAGATGGCGCCATAAGCCTAGTGGGCGATCCATCATTCAAAATCGAGAAAGATGAATCCATTAAAATTTCAGACACAATCCTACCATTATGATTGCATAGAGTAGAGCCCCAAGACGGATTGTGTGCATTGAAATCGCCCAATAACATACAAGGTGCACTCAGATATGGATACAGTTCAGTCATATGTTGTTTAGTCAAGGAAATATCTGGAGGGCAGTAGAAATTATATATTTCAAGTTGTTCAATTTTAATCCCCAATAATTGTAATCTTATAGGAAGGTCCAGATATGCAGTATCAATAATTTCAAAATTAATATTTTTTTTGATAATGAAGGCAATGCCTCCATATCCGTCTGCTCTATCTTGTCGTACAATATTATAATTTTTAAGAAAGATTTTTGAGTTTTCCTTGAGAAATGTCTCACATAATACTATTATATCAAATTCATCAGCTTCATTTAAAATTTTAAGATCCACTAGGTTGCTATTTATAGATCTAATATTCCATTGTAATATTTTCAGCATTAGTAGAGTAAGTTAATAAAGAATATATATATATATATATATATATATATATATATATATATATATATATATATATATATATATATATATATATATATATATATATTTCTTGAATATAATATTTACTAAAAATACATTCGACACTAGCGGAGTTAAAAAAAAAATTAAACTATATAAAAGAATTTTTTTATTCCCGGGAGGGCACGGGAGATGGATAATCCTCCATCAACTCAACCGCCTCCAGATAACTTTCATCATACACTATTGGAGTTCTATCATTATAGTTCTCATTGTTATTTAATGGTTTGATTCCTAAATCATCTTTGTCAAATTGTAAATTTTGGTGAACAATAGCTTTTGTTGTTACATTATTTGTATTTATATAACTATTTGGTAACGATTGGTTGCTATTTCTTTTATACTGAGGTGTGAATTTTATGAAACATTTTTCGTGCTCTGTTCTGCCATAGCCTGAAGTAAACGGACTCTTTCTTTTAATGGGCGACTGTAATGTATTTCTATTGCTGTTATTATTTTTAGTTATATTCGCGTAATTGGTTCTCGCTGTAATGCCTGTGTTTTTTTATAGCTTTCTATATTATTTACATTGACTTCCGTCGAAGGGAATTCGGACGGAACCGGGGCTTTAGGTATTTTACATATTTGATTTGCCTCAAAGAACGAAAGATTATGTAATGCCATAATCTCCCTTATTTTAGTTTGGCGCTTATATTCATTACAGTCTCTACTATCTGCCCTATGATCAGTGGCGCAATATATACAAGAAGGATTCCCATCGTAAGTTGATTCACTTTCGTGTCCCTCGCCGCATTTAGCGCATCTATAATTACCACGACAAAATTTTCGAATGTGCCCATATCTCAAACATTGAATTACTGGAGGGATGTATAGATATACAGATCGCGTTCTTTCCCGGTGGGACACCCTGTATATATATATATATATATATATATATATATATTATATATATATATATAATATATATATATATATATATATATATATATATATATATATATATATATATATTATATATATATATATATATATATATATATATATATATATATATATATATATATATATGTAAGCTTGTGTACGTGATATTACTGGATAGTCATGAGAAACAATTTGATTTTGACATGAACTTTCAATTTGACGTTTGTGAATTGTTAAATTTTTGAAATATTAATTAATTGAAAAGCTGATTGAAGAAGATAGTGAAGCATAGGCATTTAATTGTCGATTCACTGTTTTCAGGTTTGTTAATTTGTTTGAATTTGTTGGAACTTGTGAATAATAAAAGAATCACTGTTTTCAGGTGAATCAATTTGTGTTTTTGCTTCAAGAAATATATAATCTTATAAATCGACAATTTGGGTACATGCGACAAACAAATGGCAAAGCTGAGATTCCATTTTGAATTAGTAGCTGCAGATAATGAGAAATCAAATGTCATAAGACTGAGTTCCATAACAGATGAAGATGAAAAGATATACCAAATTCCAAGCGACTTACAAACATTGGAAAATCATTTTGAATTAGCTAAGTTACCAGAATTTAAGAGAGTCGTAAAAACACTTCAAAGAAGAGGACAGAGAAGGAATGTTTATTTCAACTTGAGTGAGGATATGTTGAAATTATACAAAGATGAGGCTGGTAATATGGCAATTGGAGAATACCTTCTTGAAGAAGTTCAAAACATGGATGAACAATGCATACACAATAAACAAACTGATGAGAACCTTATAAAAATTTTGGAAAAGTTGTCTGTAAAAGAAGAATATCCTAATAAAATAAAGAAAAATCTGGGCCATGTTGCTGGTAATTTTGTTTTAGACAAATTTAATGGAAAAAGATTAAATGTTAATCAGTGGCTAGATACTTATGAAACTGAATGTAAGAGATTGGAAATCACAGAAGATTCAGAAAAAATTGAGATGTTGAGGTTTTTCTTGGACGATGCGGGCAAAGATTGGTACAACTCAATGTTAATAAAAAATACATTAAACTCTGAATGGGAAGTTTGGAAAAATCATTTGTTAGGAACTTTCGTAGATAAGGGATGGAACTCAATAGTCTACGCAATAAATTTTAAATATTTGAATGGCTCTTTGCTAGATTATGCATTAAAAAAAGAGCGATTATTACTTGAAACAAATAAAAATATAGACAATATAACATTAATAAACTTGATTGCGGCTGGATTACCAATATATGCGAGAGAGAAAATAGATAGACAAAATTTGAAAAATTCTGAAGATTTATTCAATGGGTTAAGAGGTCATGAAAATATAGTTGAAAAGAAGAAGTATAGCAGTAATAGGAATGTTGACCCTATAAATAAGAGCACAAAACAAGAATCGCAAGTGAAAAATTATTATCAACCTTGCAGAATTTGTGAGAATAAAGGTAAAAATAATAGATACCATCCTCAAAGTCTCTGCTGGTACAGAGGAGAAATGAACAAGATCGGAAAAAAAACATTGAATACAGGTGCTATACTAGAAGTAGAAGTGGATAATCATGATCCAAAAAACTCGAATTCCCCCCACTAATTGCAGTTGAAGTACTACTAAACGATGTACTGGAAGCTAAAGGTATTTATGACCCAGGTTCTAGTATAACAGTGATAAATTCAAAATTAGTACAGGTAAAGAATACGATAAAAGACAATTTTTATAACACAATAAAAACAATTAGTGGAAGGGGTAAAACTGAAGGATTAATTAAATTGAAAGCGAAAATTCTGGGAAAAGAAGATAATATTAATGCATTTATATTCGACAATGAGAATTTTGGATATGATATGATAATTGGATTAGATACCATACAGAAATTTGGATTGACCCATGATCGGAATTTAAATATCCAGGTACATAAAGATGATGAGCAAAATACTAAAAATAAGGCTGAAGAAGATATTAGTCAAATTGAAGAGAATAATGATTATAGTGAAAAAGAGCACAAACAAGACATAGATAATATTTTGGACGAATTGGAAGTAAATTTTAATGAGGGAATAGAAACAGACAGATTTACAGCAGATATTGAACACTTGAATGGAAACCAGAAAAAACAAATGAATGAGTTATTGGAAAATTACAGACAAATTTTTGCGAAAGATAAGTTTGATGTTGGTAAAGTAAAAAATTATGAAGCATTCATTGATTTGCAAATAGAAAAGTATTGTTATAAACGACCATATAGATGCACAATAGATGATAAAATTGAGATAGAAAAACAAGTATCAGAATTATTGAAGCATGGTTTGATTGAGGAATCTTACAGTCCTTTCGCGGCACCAGTTACGTTAGCATTTAAAAGAGATGAAGGAAAAAGGAGCCGATTATGTATAGACTTTAGAGATTTGAACAAAATAATTGTTCCTCAATCTCAACCATTTCCTTTAATAGAAGATTTAATGGTGAAAACAATTGATTGCAAATTTTTCACGACACTAGATGTTAATTCAGCTTTCTGGTCTATCCCATTAAGGTTACGAGACAGGTCCAAAACAGGATTTGTAACACAAGAGGGTCACTACCAATGGACCTGTTTACCGTTTGGATTGAAAACAGCTCCAGCTATTTTCCAACGTATCTTGGGAAACATAATGAGAAAATACAAATTAACAGAATTTGCTGTTAACTACATTGACGACATATTGATTTTTTCAAAGACATTTGACGAACATATAAGACATCTAGAACTACTAATGGAAGCCATTCAAAATGAGGGATTCCGACTAAAATTCACGAAATGTAAGTTTGCAGCTAGTTCGGTTAAATATTTAGGACATGTGATAAAAGATAATACCATAACACCTCTCAGAGACAATTTAAAATCTATAAGAGATTTCCCAATTCCAAGTAACAGAAAACAAATAAGACAATTTTTAGGAAAAATAAATTTTCATCATAAATACATTCCCAATGTTACAATAGTACTAGATCCTTTACATAATTTACTTAGAAAAGAAACAAAATTTGATTGGACAGCAAAATGTCAGGATGCTTTCGAAAAAATTAAAAATTACTTATGCTCGGAACCAGTTCTAGCGATATTCAACCCTAAAGCACCAATATTTATTTACACTGATGCCAGTATTAAAGGTCTAGGAGCTGTCTTGAAACAAACACAATCGAATGGAGAACAAAAACCAGTAGCTTATTTCTCAAAAAAATTGAGTAAGGCACAGGAGCAGAAAAAGGCAGTGTTTTTAGAATGTCTAGCCATCAAAGAAAGTTTAAAATTTTGGCAACACTGGTTAATGGGTAATTATTTTACTGTCCTAACAGATCATAAACCATTGGAAAATTTAAACGTGAAGAACAGAACGGATGATGAATTAGGTGACATGACACATTACCTATCACAATACAATTTTAAGATAATGTATAAACCAGGAAGAGAGAATGCAGAAGCAGACTGTCTGAGCAGAAATCCTGTTTATGAATATTATGAAAATAATGAAGATAATCTAAAAACAGTAAACTTCATTACTTTGCAGGATATAAAAACAGATCAAGAACAAAATCAACTAATCAAAGAAAATGAAAAAGATTTTATAATGAAAAATGACATTTACTATAAAAAAAATAGAGGTAAAAATAAAAGAATAATACTGAGTGAAGACTTTAGTAAAATATTGATCAAGAAAACCACGAAAATTATTGTCATACAGGAATAAATCAAACAGAAACAAAAATACGACCATTTAATACAGCACCTAACCTTTCGAAGAATATTAAAATGATTTGCAAGAATTGCGAAATATGTATAAAAAATAAAACAAGACTCAACAGAAGATATGGATTAATGTCTCATCTAGGACCAGCTGAAAGACCTTTTCAAATAATGTCATTAGATACAGTTGGTGGATTCGGCGGACAAAGATCAACTAAGAAATATATGCATTTATTGGTAGACCATTTCACAAGATTTGCATATATTCTATGTTCAAAGAGTCAGAATGCTAAAGACTTCATTAAATTGATGGAAAAAGTGACTAAAGAGAATAAAATTGAAACATTGCTATCTGATCAATATCCTGCTTTAAACTCTATAGAATTCAAAAACTATTTGGAAGAAAATGATATAAAATTAATTTTTACTGCAGTAGATGCTGCTTTCTCAAATGGCTTAAACGAAAGATTAAACCAAACTTTAGTAAATAAGATACGATGTAGATTGAATGAAAGAGAAAAGAAATTGGCCTGGGCTAAAATTGCAGAAGAGTGCACAAACAAATATAATGAAACAAACCACACAGTGACAGGTTTTTCTCCTAAATACTTATTGAACGGAGAATCTACAGATTTATTGCCATCTGAACTAAAAGAAAAAAACAAAAGCATCGGAAATTTGGAAAAAGATAGGGAAATAGCACTACTCAGGACGAAGAAAATGCATGAGAATAACAAAGCTCGATTCGATAAACACAGAATCAATTATAATTTTGAGGAAGGAGAAATGGTTTATGTGACGAACGGAAATAGATTAAATAGAAGCAAAATGGATGAAATCAGGATAGGTCCGTTTGAGATAGAATATAAAATATCGGACTCAGTGTATAAGATCAAAGCAAGACATGGAAGTCGATCAATGGGTCCGTACCACGTCACAAAGCTTATTCCTGTATCATTTGATGATTGATGCTTAGTTTGATAAAATAAGCATTTTAAAGGGGGGAGATGTAAGCTTGTGTACGTGATATTACTGGATAGTCATGAGAAACAATTTGATTTTGACATGAACTTTCAATTTGACGTTTGTGAATTGTTAAATTTTTGAAATATTAATTAATTGAAAAGCTGATTGAAGAAGATAGTGAAGCATAGGCATTTAATTGTCGATTCACTGTTTTCAGGTTTGTTAATTTGTTTGAATTTGTTGGAACTTGTGAATAATAAAAGAATCACTGTTTTCAGGTGAATCAATTTGTGTTTTTGCTTCAAGAAACTTAATATATAATCTTATATATATATATATATATATATATATATATATATATATATATATATATATATATATATATATATATATATATATATATATATATATATATATATATATATATATATATATATATATATATATATATATATATATATATATAAAAGAGGAAGTCTTTGCTGACCAGTTAGGATAAAGCTAGGAGAAAACTAGTTGGGTACGCAGCATGCAGGAAGTATACTCTTATAACACTTTCTCCAATATTTCGACAATGTTTATTGTCATCATCAGGGAATGCTACAAAATTATTACAAAGTGAACTAGGACAGATAGTGGAAAAACAACAATCAACTTACAGTGTCCATGAGATTGTATGCAAAGATCTTAAAACAAATTTAATCTTGATGTTAACAACAGAAGTGCACATGTTCAGAAGAAAGTCAGTGAGAGTAACTTATGAATGCCATCATCACCAATTTTGAACAATTCTGCCTTTAATTGTTCAAATTTTGATCTTCATAAAATCACAAAAGTGAAAAAAATTCAAAGTCAATAGTTTGGCTGCGTATTACGAGAAAATTTGACGTCGGAGATAAAAATGTTCAAAAGCAAAGTTGTAGGTAATGAAAAGATCTTTTATTTTTGTTGAGGGTACTTTTCATCATAACCTCAAAATTATCGAGAAATTTAAAAATTTTCCAAAAAATAATAAAATTTTCGTTTTTATATTATAACTTTTATAAAAATTAATGAATTGTTATGAAACTTGGTGAAAAGATACCTTTGTATATTATAAATAACAAGAAAAAATTTCAAAAGAAAATAATGGAAAATTTTTGATTTTGAATCTTTTTTAAAAAAAAAGTCCTTTTTTCAGACGAAAATTGTATTGTGGAAAATCATCGTAGATAGATTTTTCAAAGCTCATTTTGTTTGACACAATATAGCTTCTATTTAAGAATATGCTAGAAAATGCAAAAAACGAAAAAAAGTCAATTTTGAAAAAAAAATTTCAGTAATTGTTGATAATTTTGTTTTCAAACTTTCTTATTATTTCTTTTCTTCTTATTTTTGTGTACTTAGTAGACAAAATGTGTGGCTGAATAAAAGTATCATAGTAATGATATTAGAAAACTTCAAAAATTAGAAAAAATATACGGAAAGATTAACGCGCATGATCAGAACTACAGACAGTACACCTTTCTCTCAATCATAGAGGCTCTATGGGTATTTGTTATACACGAGGCTTTTATTTTTTGCCATACCATTGCTACGCAGCTGTCCCAGCACGTGCGTTCTCAGTTAGAAAGTATCATCCATCTGAATAACATCATTTGTAAAACTTTTTCACCTGGAAATTTTAAAAAGGTAAGTCAAATTGAATTATTTTCAAAATTTGCTCCGATATTGTATATTCTTCTTGAATTCGGGAGCCCCTATACACCCAAAAAAGATAGTCGTAAGCGGTCTAAGACCATGCAGTGTTCTCGAAACAGGTATCCGATGCGCACGCAGTTACAGCGCGAAATTCAAACACTTTACATTATTTCTTTTAAGCATACACTTACAAAAAATTGTACTAAATATATGTAAGAATATCAATATCGTAATATATTTTTCTGTACTCTAATATAAAAATCACAACTTCGTCGGTTTTTTGGGCTCTCGAATAGAAAAACTGTAGAGAACCTTGTACAGATCACCTGAGTTTCGCCGACCACAAATACACGATTATGATTCATATCTCAACGCTACACAAATTTCTTTGCTAATTGATTTTTTCAATTTTCTAATTTAAGATTAGCAGTATGAGTAAGCCTGCTTGCATTATTTGCAATGATACTGAAGGGGAATTGAGGATCATACACAAAAAAGCTATAGAAACGCTGATTTCTGTGAGTCAACAAAGAAGAGATCAAAAATTTAGAAAATGGAAAAACTTAACTACAGCATCAGTCATGCATGTTCAACTACATACAAACAAGAGTCAGCAATAAATGCTTCTGCATGAGATTGTTCTAAAAAACTTGTAGAAGGTAAAACCATTATGAAAAATGCATATGCCTTTGAAAATAAATTGCTTCATTTGCGGTGAGTTTTGTCATAAGAAACAGGAAGTACAGATGATACAAAAAAAAGATACTAGATATAATATTATGAATATCATTAACTCTCGGGAAAATTATGATAAGATTTACAAAGAATTATTTTCTCGTTTAAAAGTATGCAATGATTTAGTAGAAGCGGAAGCTCGTTGAGCTTGTATGTCTTACAAGCATGTATGTCTAAGATTTACGCAAAAAAAAGATTGTCTGATCAAGTGGGACGCCCAAAATCTGAAATGACAATTAATTTTATACTGCATGCAATAAATTACATTGAACAAAACATATCTGAAAGTCAATTTTCTTTAAATGAAATTAAAAAATCATACCATTCCGGATTTAAAATGTATAAAAATGCAATTACAGAAGCATTATCCCAATGAAATTGAATTTGAAAATATAAAATCAGATATTATAATTATCTTTGTACATAAAATTAGTAAAGAAGTTTGGAAAAATTGGTTTGACAATCAAAATAAAGACATTGCTGTAGAACGCGCACGGATTATCGAAATGGCTGGTAAAATTATTCTGGAAGCCGTTCGTAAATCCCGATACGATAACAGTAAATATACTGTTCCTAAATTTACTGTTAATAATATCTATGATGATATACCTGAAAGTTTAGTAAAGTTACTAGAAATTATCATAAGGACATTTAAAGATAAAAATAATAAAAATGAGTTTATGTGGAAAAAAAGAGTAGCTACTATTTCTCATTGTATAATCAAATTAGCAAGACCACGTCTTTTCATATCGCCAATTTTACTTGGTTTGTCATCAATGATGCATAAAAAGTACGCATCGAAAGGGTTGATTGCCGCGTTTTCATATCTAGGGTTATGTGCAAACTACACTGAAACGTTGAACTTTGAAAAATCAATTGCAAATGATCATAGTAATTATACTTTGGATTCAGAAAGTTTTATTCGATACGTGTTTGATAACGCCGACCATAACACTTGCACTATCGATGGAAAAAATACTTTTCACGCAATGGGAGGAATCAAAATCGTATCTCCAGCATCAAGTGTAACTACTAAAGAAACTATTGATAGATTAAGCTATAATTCTTCGGATGTGGTTGGAAAATTTGGATTTACTCCTGTACAACGTTTTGAAAAAAAAAGTGGGACTGGACTAAAAACAGTAAAAATCAAAAGTATTTTTTCGGGTGATTTTTCAAAAGCAAAAATATATATGGAAGACTTTACTTGGCTCTATTCAAAGTTTTCGAATAAAAATGCTAAAGGGTACGGTGGATTCATGGAAGATTTTCATGTAAACTCTCCATATAAGGTGTCAAAAATTATTCCAATACCATTTGTAAATAATCCACCAAGCGATTATGATACAATTTTTACTGTATTAGTGCCAGCGGCCGAAGAAAACCGACCATACAATAAAACTACTTTCGTAACATTTGATCAGCCTCTGTATCATAAAGCTCGGTATATTTTGTCATGTATCGATCCAGAGAAAGATGAAAAAATTTTATCTAGCATTAAAGTGAGGCTTGGTGGGTTCCACATGTTAATGTCGTTCCTTGGCTCTATAGGGTTTATAATGAACGGAAGCGGCCTTAAAAAAGCTTTCTATGAAATATCAGCTGAACTTTCAGCTGAAAAGGCACTTGGAGGACATGCCTATTCTAGAGCCATTAGGATGCATTTCCTTGTTCAAGTAGCTTTGGCACACATAATTTTTGAATCTATTGATTTTACAGAAGAACAACGAATCATGTTTGATGCACACTTGACAAATTTGGGCTCAGAGAGTTTCAGAGAAGAAATTAGCACAAAAGAATTTACAATAATTAGAGATAAATTTATGGAAAAAATGGAAGAAATTTCCCAAAGAGGTCCGACTTCACAGCTTTGGATTCAATACTGGGATATGTTGGTCATAGTTGTAAACTTCATAAAAGCAGAACGTTCGGGTCAGTGGGATCTATATTTAAGCTGTGTAGAACAGATGATTCCATACTTTCACGCAACCGGGCACAATAATTATGCGAAATCTGCTCACTTGTATCTTCAAGACATGTTAGACTTAAAAGACGAAATGGATGAATATGAATATGATTTATTTACTGCAGGAGGTTTCTTCACAATCAGACGCACTGACAAATTTTGGTCTGGAATTTGGACAGACATGACTATTGAACAAGTTTTAATGCGGGCTATGAAAACTCAGGGTGGACTAACACGCGGACGAGGAATGTCTGAAAGTGTTATATCAAAGTTTATATTGACCATGATACTTTTGATTGAAGTTTGCGATGAGATGGAAGATTTTTGCAACGTTCATTATTCTACGTCAGATCAACATGTTGATTCTTCAGAATCAAGGATTGCGAGAGATTCATCAGATATTGATAAATTAGTACAATATTTTGATAGGTATAATCCATTCCCAGAATCGCGAAATATTATGTCAATATATTCTGGTGTCATTGGTAATGAATCTATCAACTGTCACCGAGGATATGAAGTAGGCATGAAATCGGTCAAGTCAATTATTGGCAAAGATTTTGAAAGCGTTAAATTTAAACGTAAAGACAAAGTTTTGTCTCTCAAAAGTATCACCTCATAAATCAAAGTTAATGACGAGGCCGTTGTTATAAATCCATTATTATTGTTTCAACGTATATGCGTTAATATCAAAAGCATTAATGACATGAAGGAATATTTGAAATTTGAACTTACTCCGTTTCCGCTATCGCTTTTTTCAAACAGTGGCCTCCGTAAAAACGCTAAATCGGAATTATATCAACTGTTTTGCAGCGTTGCAGTTTCGTCCATTCCCAAAGATGTACTTTATGTTATTGACAGTGGATTTCTATTGCATAGAGTTATTTGGGAAAAAACGATACAATTGAATCGATTATTGCAAAGTTTGTGGCTTACGTACGCAAACATTATCCCGGCGCTACCATAGTTTTTGATGGTTATCCGGTCAACGAAGCTGATAGCGAAAACTCAAGTGCATCTACGAAAGCACTTGAACGTTTGAGGCGCACAGATTCTTCGATTGTCCCTTCTTTTCAAATGGATCTTCACACAAAAGTAACACTTATGCCAAAATAATTTTTTAAAAATGAAAAAAACAAAATTGAATTCATTAAGCATTTGTCCAAAGCATTTACATTCGAACATTTTTCAATTAAAAAAGCAGAAGAAGATGCAGATTCATTAATTATTAATACAGCAATAGAAATCGCAAAAAATAAAAATAAAACAGTCGTTGTTGTTGGAGAGGATATTGATCTTTTAGTTTTACTCCACCAATTGAACTCGACAAATGAAGACATTTATTTTCTGAAACCAGGTTCAGGCAATGTAAGCGATGCAGCATATCCTTCAAACAGTTTTAAACAAGAAAAGTATCGATCTTTTATTGCATTTATACACTGCTCCTCTGGATACGATACAACATCTGGATTTGCAGGCAAAGGAAAAAAAACAATAGTAGACTCAATCATTTCAACGTCAAATTTGTCAGAGTTAGTACAACCTTTTTATGAGCCGAATTCAACCCCGAACGGCATTGCTATTAACGGTCGTGCAATAATTTCATCCATCTACAAATGTAAAAATAGTAATATATCGCTCGATGATTTGAGATTCCAGCGATGTTCGGATCCTCCCTATGTATCAATTAACATTCAGTGTTTTATTCCGCAATACTGCTGGCGCCATCTGTGTGACCCAGCCGAACGCTACGGATCTTTATTGATTTTATCGATCGCCGGCAGCGCCTCTACGAGGCCGCCGATGAAGCCCTCCTTCTTCTTCGCACGTTCGTCAAACAAACAAGACATTTTTGTAGTTACAATTTTACCTACGTGTTCATTTTAACCACTTTTAAATGTAAATAGAATTGAAACTTCTTGCATAAAGATATTATTAAAGTTAGTGAATTCAGTACTGGTCATTTTTTATTAAATTCAACATCCAGAACAATTACCAAAAGCAGTAAAGCAAGGAGGCATTGTTCACCAAGCGATATAAAATTTTGACTGCAAAAAAAACGTTTAAATTAGAAAACTTGCCTCCAACTGTTGGCGGGGGAACGCAGCATTGTTATAGAGTTTATTTTCAAATCCAAACGTGGCTTGGAAATAAACTTGATCCAACCAAGTGGGGTTGGAGAGAAGTTATTCACTCTAATTATAAATTATTAATGCCTCGCTTTACGGAAATGCCAATTATACCAGAAACCTTGTTAAAAACAGTCTCTTGCAGTTGCAAAACTACTTGTTCTACGAACAGATGCGGATGTAGAAAAGTTGGTTCACAATGTACAGATCTCTGCAGGAGTTGTCAAGATTCTGGTAATTGTTGCAATATAAAACAAGTTTCAGAAGATGTAAGCGATGGTGAAGACGAAGAGCCAAGTCCTCAAAATAATATAAACAATGAGGAAGTCGAAGATGATTTTGAAGAAGAGATGGAGTGTGGAGATTCGCAGTTTAGCGAAGAATCGGAGGGTGAAGAAGAAAAACTGATTCATGTAAATAAAAGAAAAATATAAATGTAGTTTGCAATGTGTATTTTCAAGATTTCATCATTTTTTTTATAATAAAAAGTTCCTTTTTTTAAGTTTTGATCATATTTTAACAAAATAAATACATATTTTCCTCATGAACTTCCTATGAGTTTCCTCAAAATCTTGAACAGTTTTTCCAAATTAAAGTTACAACTATGATACTTTCATTCAACCACACATTTTGTCTACTAAGTACACAAAAATAAGAAGAAAAGAAATAATAAGAAAGTTTGAAAAAGTAAAAAATGTAAAAAAATATATTTTTTGCATTTTTTTTTAATTTTGAGGTTATGGCAAAAATGACCTCTACAAAACTTGAAGAATTTTTCAAAATCTACAACTTTTATTGATTACTAATTTTTTGTTTAACGTCAATTTCAGCCGAAAATTGCATGAGAACGATCATTACTTTATTCACCCTCCAGAAGCAACCCTTTACCACCCCTAAATATTGGAGTAACTTTTAACAACAAAATACAGTTTTTTAAATATTCTTTCACGTAGAATCGATTGGTAAAATTAATTTCAGCATTTTTTTGAAATTTGAACAAAATTATCAACAATTACTGAAAATTTTTTTTTTCAAAATTGACTTTTTTCGTTTTTTGCATTTCTTAGCATATTCTTAAATAGAAGCTATACTGTGTCTCTGATTTATCAAAAAGTAGACGAAAAAAACAAACAAAATGAGCTTTGAAAAATCTATTTACGATGATTTTCCACCATACAATTTTCGTCTAAAAAAGGGACTTTTTTTTTAATTCAAAATCAAAAAATTTCCATCATTTTCTTTTGAAATTTTTTTTTGTTATTTATAATATATAAAGGTATCTTTTCACCAAGTTTCATAACAATTCATTAATTTTTATAAAAGTTAAAATATAAAAACTAAAATTTTATTATTTTTTGGAAAATGTTTAAATTTCTCGATAATTTTGAGGTTATGATGAAAAGTACCCCAAACAAAAATGAAAGATCTTTTTATTACCTACAACTTTGCTGTTGAGCATTTTTATCTCCGACGTCAAATTTTCTCGTAATACGCATCCAAACTATTGACTTTGAATTTTTTTCACTTTCCAATTTTAGTCATTACATTCTTTAATAGTCGCCGAGTTTTGATACCGGAAAGCATCCTTGAGCCTTGATAACATACCCGTTGCCTAAGGCAAACCTTCATGAGTTGGATTGTTTTTCCCATGAATTATGAGGGAAGATTAGAATAACATGAATAAAACTATACCAGTATCCTTATCGTATTTTAAAATTTGATTTTGCTCCTATTTTAGGTCAGAAGATGCTTAAAATCTGGGCCGTTATTCGTTCCTGATCAATTTATCACATTGATAAGAACTGCAAAGAAAATAGGAAATCCATATTCAGTGAAGGAATTATCCCATAACGATTTCATTGATATTAAACAATTGACAGCAGCAATGGGTTCGAATTTTAACGTTAATCAGAATGAGGAAGCAGTTCTTTTAAGAAAAATGAAGGTTGTGAAAGTAGAAAAAGATATACCATATTCATTTTTTTACAAATATTCGTACTCTGAGAGCGATAATGAATGGAACATGGTTGGCCTTAGACGTCAAAAGAAATCCGGAAGAACTTCGGGTTCCGGAAACGTAATATTTTCTGATACCTTACCTGCTTTAGAAAAAGCTTATAAAACAAAATTACCGCTAAATGAGAACAAAAAGAAAGATCTTAAATTTCTTTTGGATAAGAATTTCATACCGATTTATTACGATAACTTTTATAATTCATTATTTTAACCTTCAGTTGTATAACCTGGCCAGAATTTTCAACTTTCCATTTCAATTAATTTATTTTTTTAAAGTTTTTAAACATACTCGTTTGCTAATTAATGGAAAAATGTTTTCTTTCGACACTCCATATTTTTAATTCAACTTTGTATCCTTATCACAAAATTCATTAAAGCATGTTTCAAGTAAATTACTTTGTATTATTCAATATTTCGAACAAGACCAACTATTAACCTCAACTGGAAATTTCCGGGAAAAACTGTATTATCTAAAATCAAATTTCGATTTTAGGAGCAAATTTGAGAATGTTATTTGTTTCCATACATATTTCAAATAATACAAACAAAATTATTTAAAAACCCAAATAAAATATTATTTGGTTAATAATAAACTCAGTAGTAGCGTATTGTATTAACTCAAAATTTCTTCTGCTTCTCCTGAAAAATATTCATATTATTGCAATATAACTGAAATCAAGATTTTTATTTTCACTCAACATACCTAATCCATTTTTTTTAGATATGTGATAGTCGATTAAAAGTGATCAATGTCAATGCAAGATATCCAGGAAGTACCCATGATGCTTTCATTTGGGAAATTCAAATATCCTCAATGTTTTCACCAACTTACAGACTCAAGGACACAAATTATTATTCATTAGGTAATATATAATGATGAATTACTTTAATTTCTGTCTTTGATCTATTTCTTTTTGTATAAGGTGACACCAGAACATAATTATAATGTGGCACATATACGAACAAGATCTTTGATAGAAAGATGTAATGGAGTTCTAAAAATGAGATTCCGTTGTTTATTCAAGCATAGAGCTTTGCATTACAGGCCGGCTGTTGCATGTAGGATAATAAATTCTTGTGTTGTACTTCACAATATGTGTATTGAGTACAATACTCCAATGCCAGAAGATGAAGAAAATTATGATTTCGGCATAATTTTAGGTGGAAATGGACCTGATAATAACATGAACAATGCAGCAATCGGCCGAGTGAATCCTTAAGGTGAGAGCTGTTCATTTTGCGGTACTCTGCCATAGTGCGCCTTGCTATGTAAGTGAAATTTTTTGTAATATTTTTTATCGTACATATTTCATTCGATTTTCTAGAGTAAATGGAATTAACAATGAAAACAATTATTTTCAAGCATAACAAAAAATTACCAGAGAAAGAACTCACAAAATTACTAAAAACTTGAGAGTTGAACAAGCAATTATTGGCTGTTTGAATTGTATGTACTCCGAGAGAGAGGCCGCCAGAGTCCAAGGTGTAAAGAGATCTATGTTACAAAATCGAAGAAAAGAATATTACAAAAGAAGACCGAATAAAAGTATTTGCATCAAAATTTTCAAAATGTAGACGACTCTGGCAATGAAAGTTATCAAGAATCACCTCAATATGCAAACAAGTATACAAATAGGCAAGTATTCGCTACAGAACAAGAATCTGAGCTAGAATATTGAAAGATATTCTGATTGAAATTATGGACTCATATAGGTTCAGATCGAAAATTTAGCCTATGAGTATGCGCCTGTTTTGCCAAATTGCGAAATTTCCCCAGAATGACACCAAAAGCGGCAAGCAAAAGACAGATGGCGACGAGGGTTTATGGTACGTCACCCAAGACTCTCTTCAAGGAAGCCATGAAGCACAAGCTTGGGTAGGAGCACCGGTTTCATTGAATTTAAGGTGGATCACATTTTCAGAAACCTACAAAAGGTACTGGAACGTTACAGGTTTTCTCCAGAGACTATATTAAATCTCGAAAGACCGGCGTCACAACCGTGATGACACCAGTCAAAGTTGTTTCCACTATTGAAAAAAAATCAAGTTTGGCAGACCGCCTCAGCTAAAAGAGGAGCACTAGTAACTTGAGGAAATTATTAATGCATCTGGACAAAGTCTGCCCCTGTCAATATTTTCCCCAGGATCAGAAATGTTGAGGACCTTATAGCTGATGCACCAGTTTCGAGCTAAGCACTAGGAAACAAGTCTGAGTGGATGACTGCTGAGTTGTTTTCTTCTGTGTTAAAGCATATAGTTAAGTAAACAGAAATAAAGAAGCTCTACAACCTAGAAAAAAAAGAAAAAGTAAAACACAAAAATCAATTACTAGAAGAAAATGAAAATTTTATAGCTAGTAGTATATTTCAACCGAGATTTTTCAATATTCCAACAAGTCAATAATGAAGAACAAATGAATTTATTGAATAGAGGTCCCAAACTCACATCACATAATAATGAAAGAGGAGCAAATAAAGAACAGATCGGGGTCCAAGCGGAGAGAAATATCCAAATACATAAAGATATAATTAATAATCCCATACTACACAAATACAAAATTGCCAAAATAATCAACAAATCAGACATCAAATACAATGAACTCAAAGACTTAAGAACAATTAAAAACGTCTCAATTAAAATAAACACTGAAGATTTGATATTGACAAAAGCAGATAAGGCAACAGTATACTCTTCCGCAACAAATAAGATTATCCTTCAAAAATGCAGGATATTTTGAAGAAACTGGACATAGTGGAGATGCCAAGAAACCCTACAACTACTTTTATAAAAGAAGTAAAACAGCAAGTGGAGCTTACCAATTACCTGATAAATACTCCATGGAAAAAAAGAAAACTCATCCCTATGAACGTGGAACCACCAAAAATATATGGGCTGATCAAATTACACAAAGAGGAGAAATCAGCTAGACCAGTAGTATCCTATTTAAACACACCAACACATAACCTGCAAAATTGTTCAATCGTAAGTTCTAAGGAATAACCAGATTTCAGCCAAAACACGCTGTTTCAAATTCTATAGATCTAATTAACAAACTGTCTAGACAAACATTTGACAATAATAATTTCAAGCTAGTTTATTTCGATCTAAGTAACATGTTTCCAAATATTCCAACAGAGGAGTGTCTTCCTTCAACTAGAGAAATTCTTATTGAAAATGATTCTTTACCATTTATAGTTACAGAATTTTGCGATCTTTTACAAACCTCCTTATCCCAAAATTATTTTCACTATGAATCATCATTTTTTAAACAAAACTCAGGCCTCCCAATAGGTTCACCACTTAGCCCTCTATTGGCAGATATATTCATGAATACTTTAGAAAAACCAATTATGAAAAATAAATCAGCATAAAAACATATTCTCTTCTGGTACCGTCATGTTGACGATATTTCAGTAGGCTTTCAAAGTTCAAATAGACAAATAGACCATTTATTGAATTTCTTAAATAATTTTTATAACAACATAAAATTTACTGCAGAAATAGAAAACAATAACCACATGAATTTTCTAGACTTTTATCAAAATCAAAAGAACAATATCAAAAGAACATAATAAATTTTCAAAAACAAAACTTGAATTTACTACGTTTATTATCACAAAAATACTTTGAAAAATATTACACTGCGATTGCAATTTCGGTCACTAGACCATCATCGGGCAGATTGAGTTAAGAACTCAATCTGCCCGATGATGGTCTAGCGACCGAAATATATATAATAACTTTTCATATAATATCTATAAAAAAATACGTTTACAGATGCAACTATTCCAATGGAATCTTTCAACCATATGAATCACAAACTTGCGGCTTATAATTCAATTATTCACCGAGCTTTTTCCATCCCTCTAACGGATAAATATTTCAATATAGAAATTAATACAATAAAACAAATAGCTTCAAATAGTTCCTGTACATTTTTTAAACCGAATTATCAATTGTAAAGAGCATAAACAAACTTCCCGGTTACTATACTCCATAATGGAAAATCCAGAAAGAAGATATGCTAGTATATGTTATATTGGTCAATTATCAAATAATATTTGCAACTATTTTTCAAAATTTAATATAACTATCATTTTCAAAATTTAATATAACATCATTTTCAAGTGGGTTAAACTTAAGAAAACTATCATTCAATGCCAAACAGAAAACAGACAAATATAAAAAATCTGGGGTTTATAGAATTGAATGTGGTGAATGCTCTACGGCGCAAATTGGACAAACTGGACGAAATTTTGAATATCGTTTCAAAGAACATATTTCTGCCGATAGTAAATCTGCGATATTTGAACATATAAAAACTACAAGACATAAAATCGCAATAAAAGATCTCAAAATTCTACATATTTGCAATAAAGGAACCAAAATGAATCTGTTGGAAACTTTGGAAATTAACAAACTTAGGAAAAACCCAGAATTCTAAACTGTAAATTAACAATTAGACCTCAACTCCTCTGCACTCCTGAATATTTAAGGGTTAGATACAACCGAAACCGGTTGTACCTATATTTTAACTACTTATTTGTACTATTGTGAGGAAATAGACGAAAAGCATTTTAATTTCTATTTATTTGAAATGAATTTCCATAAAATAAATAGTTCATCAATATCGCTAACCATATAGGCGACTGAATATAAGATATCAGCGCCAAAACGGCCGAGAGCGGAACTACATGAAAGTACATTGTCTTGTTATTGTTCTATTGTTTATGTGTAAATTATCCATTCTTTGGTGGTGATTCGAGAAAAGCAGACTGTATTTTTGGCTCTATTTTTGTATTCCAGTGAATTATAAATGCCTTTTCAGCCGATATTCGTTCGATAAGGTATGTTTCATTGCTTGTAATAGGTATAATTTAGTAATTTTAGTAACCATATTTTGACGTGTTTTTTTTTCACATATTAAGTAGTCAATGAATAATTGTTGAAGAATTGTTTTTTCTTTCAGTGTTATCAATATGAGATTGAGTCTCTTAGAATATATGAGATATATTGGGGGCACTCATTCATCCAGGTGTGGATATGAAGGAGAAGAAGTCCTCAACGCTGGGCATGTAATCCTGTATGGGAAACTCAACTCTTCCACCTCGGAGAAATTGAATTTGTGTGCCCTATGTCTCCAGACTAGTGCACTAACTTCTGATCCTCATCAAATGAAAGGAATACAAGCTTTGGATGGAAATGGCCAAGTCCAAATTGAAGAAATGTCCTGCTCCTGTAAGGCTGGTAACAGTGGCAGATGCAAACACATTTCGGCTGTTCTGATCAAGTGTTCAAGGTGTGTGATGTTATTGTGTACCGAATTATGGTGATACTAGGCTAATACTGACTGATATTTTTGATATAACTCACTGATTTCATGTTTTTTATGATTGTTAATTTTGTTTCAGGAGCGATCTCCAAGAATTGGAGTTGATTTGTCAGACAGACCTCAAATTTGTTTGGAATAGACAGAAACATAACACAAGGGAAAACTATCGAGCTACTCCTATCAAAGATATGCCATGTTTCACAAAGAAAGTCGAGGAACACGTGAACATGTCATTCGATGAGAAAGAAATGTTGAATTTTTTTATTGCTAAACTGCCAAATTCAGCAATATCGGAACATAGGTATATTGAAACTTTACAGTTTTAGGCATAAAGCAAAACAATTCATTTACCATAAATTCATTCATTGAAATATTTTAATATTTTTTGTTCATCAGTGTAGGAAGAAGAAGTGTTAACGAACAGGTTGAGATGAACCTCAGTGGGGTAGAACAATCTTCCTTTACTTCACTGCAATTCTTGACCATTCATGCCAGTCAGTTTTGATGATGGAATTATATTCCATCAGAGTTGAGAATGACAAAGATTGTTGCAAAAAATACTGTACTGAGACTCATGATCTTACATCAGACAATGTAGTGATTGCAATAATTCAGTAATCAAAAGAATGGCATCAACAAACGCAGTTTCGAGTGACAGGTTCTCGAGTCTAAGAAATATTCACCTATTCTGGAGGAGACTGGGAAACAAAATCAATCAAATATTTCTTTCCGAAATCTTTTACAAATAAATTTGTAAAGCACGGAATTAAATATGAAAGTGAGGCAAAGGACACTTTCATTGCTACATCTGGTCTGGAGGTGATCGAATGTGGCATGGTTATATCACATTCAAATCCATGGCTTGGTTATTCCCCAGATGGTGTATTAATGGAGAAGGGAAAACCAGTGGCTTTATTGGAAATTAAATGCTTGTATGAAGGTATATGTTTCCCTACATATTATATGACCATAACAATAATCAGTATTTTTTATAGGTGCATCAAAAACAGTCGTAAAGGTCATGGAAAATGCCAAATTTCTGAGATAAATTAATGATGAATATTTTCTGAAGGAGAAATATAATGGTCAAATCCAACTAGGAATGGATTTATTGAATGTGGATAAATGTTATTCAGTTATATATGCCTCATTCGATAAATCTTTGGCAATAATCAAAAGTCCTTTCAATTATGAATTTGCATCGAAACTTCTGTTAGTTACATAAAAAGTTTTTTGATAACATGATTCATATTATATGTGTAAATAGAAAATAAAATTCTAATATTAATCATATAAGGACATTGTAGTTTTTTATTTATACCTTTTATACAAAATTACATAAACAATAGTAAAGTGAAAAGTATCACAATTCAATATGCATAACCAAAGAAAAATCCCAATTACAATGAAAATTTACATTAGTAAAATTGACTCATGACTTGGTTATACTAAAAAATTATCAATGTTTGGATCGAGTTAAATAAAATCTTGCTTGAATGAAAATAGTAACTATTCACTTAAAAATCTATTATCTGCTAATATGGGCTGTGACAAGTTAGTGACACCACATGCAATTATAAAAATGTCTATTGCTTCCCCAACTAATGACAAATGTAGCTTGTTACCCAAGATTTTGAAAAAATTTTTATTCATTGATAAGCCCTCTCAATGTGAACTCTAGCAGCAGCGATTTTAGAATTCACTAATGCTTGTTCAATGCTTAATTCTTTTTGATTTTGTAAAAATGGTGGTCGAATCAATTTAATCTTAAAGCGTTCACATATCATCGTTCAAAAAACCTTTATCTGCCATAATAGCATCTTTGAAACTTTCCAATTTGAGAATCAAATTACTTTCTTCAAATATAATTTTATCTGAAGCTCGTCCACCATAGGGTTCTCTAATATATGTAATAATAACCACAGGGGATACACCAGTCATAAATTTTACAGTAGTATTAGATTTGTATTGTGAATAAAACCGAATAGGGCAACATAGGCACTTGGGTTTCTGAATTGGAATTTCAGTACAAACTAATACCACCCTGACATCTTCAAAACATTCAAAACACTTTGCTGAATTTTATTTGATCTCAATGGAGTCTGGTAATATTATTGTCATACTCTAAACCTTACTTAAAATTGGTAGCATCTCAAAAATATACTTCTTACAAAGCTCATGAGATATTCCAAATAATACAGACAATGTAGCATAAGTCATATCACATTTCAGTTTGACTGTAAATAGAACTATGCGCTCTTTTGAACTCAATCTATGAGATCTCTGATCACTATACACTAGTTGCACTGCTTCAACTTATGTTTCCAACATCACTGCACTTCTAAGTCCTGTGAAGCTATTGAGGGACATATCAGTTGCAAAAATGTCACATAAAGTATACATTTTTGGCGTCTTTACTTGGACTCCTGTGTTCCGGGAAGTTGTAGGTGGTACCTGTTGCAACTGCTGTGCAATTTCAATAGCCTGAGACTGTTCGGGCTCTTCAGTTTCAAGAAATTCATTCTTCTGATGATGAATTACTTAAATTTCTGTATTTGATTTATTTTTTTGTATAAGATGACACCAGAACATAATTATAATGTAGCACATATACGAACAAGATCTTTAATAGATAGATGTAATGGAGTTCTGAAAATGAGATTCCGATGTTTATTCGAGCATAGAGCTTTGCATTACAGGCCGGCTGTTGCACGTAGGATAATAAATTCTTGTGTTGTACTTCACAATATGTGTATTGAGTACAATACTCCAATGAAGAAAGAGAAGAAAATTATGATTCCGGCATAATTTGAGGTGGAAATAGACCTGATGATAACATTAACAATGCAGCAATCGGCCGAGTGAATCCTTAACCCTCCGTCGGAGGCAGCTGGCCTGAGAGGCCAGCAAAATACTTTTTTAAATGCCGCTCCTACACTAGGTGGCTGAGCGGGGCACCCCTCCCAACAGTTTCCTTACTCTAGTTGGAGAATACCATGGTTCAATCCATTCTGCCCTCAACCGTCACCCGGTTTGCGGAGAACTTCTCTGGATTGTGAGGCCGAGTGCGCCCGATTGCGTTATAAAATCGAAGGTGAGTTTTTTAAACATATTTCGGTATAAATTCCCATGGGGAATGGACTGGAACTACTTAAAAGAAGAATGTTCCTCAAAACTTTGTCTCATCAACTTGCGATTGAACAAATAGCTCAGCGAAGTCTGAATACAGGTGGAATGTCGACTCAGCTGCAATTCCGATTGAAGAAGTCTTTACCCCAAAAAGCACATGAAATTTCTTCCTCCTTACGAAATTTTCTAAGAGACGCAAGTATAGGACGTGCATGGCTGAAACAGGATTTAGGAGGATAATAAATTACAAATGTCAAAATTGTCATGAAACGATCTGCCTAAGCCAGACTTGTGCCAGACTTGCTATTCAAGTGCTACTTTGGAAGACCAAACATCAATTTTCGCCCGCAACTGAGGCGAACAATGAAGGCCCTACATCTGAAAAGACTTTATAACACTTTTGTTTCCTGTTTTTCACTTTCATGATACATTGTCAGTTCAATTTCAAATTTTATTTAGTGTCAAATTAGCAATTTTGATTGTTTTAGTTCAAGCTTCATTTTGTTCATTAAACTAGTTCTATTTTTCGTTCAATTTGGTATATTTGCTTTCCTTAAACCCTACCTAAGGTGGCCCTATTGCTGTTTTGAATTAAAATTTGATTAGGTGGGGGAAGAGAGCAAAATATGTGGGTGGCCGCTCAGGCCGAGTGCGCCTGATTCCGTTTCGTTCAGTGGTGCGCCCGACGGAGGGTTAAGGTGAGCGCTGTTCATTTTGCGGTACTCTGCCATAGTGCGCCTTGCAATGTAAGTGAAATTTTCTGTAATATTTTTTATCGTACATATTTCATTCTATTTTCTAGAGTAAATGGAATTAACAATGAAAACAATAATTTTCACGCATAACAAAAAATTACCAGAGAAAAATCTCACAAAATAACTGAAAACTTGAGAGTTGAACAAGCAGTTATTGGCTATTTAAATGGTATGTACTCCGAGAGAGAGGCCGCCAGATTCCATGGTGTAAAGAGATCTATGTTACAAAGTCGAAGAAAAAAATATTACAAAAAAAGACCGAATAAAAGTATTTGCGACAAAATTTTAAAAATGTAGACGACTCTGGAAATTAAAGTAATCAAGAATCACCTCAATATGCAAACAAGTATACAAATAGGCAAGTATTAACTACAGAACAAGAATCTGAGCTAGAATTTTAAAAACTGCTGTGCAATTTCAATAGCCTGAGACTCTTCGGGCTCTTCAGTTTCAAGAAGTTCATTTTTCTGATGCTGAATTACTTAAATTTCTGTATTTGATTTATTTTTTTGTATAAGATGACACCAGAACATAATTATAATGTAGCACATATACGAACAAGATCTTTAATAGATAGATGTAATGGAGTTCTGAAAATGAGATTCCGATGTTTATTCAAGCATAGAGCATTGCATTACAGGCCGGCTGTTGCCGGCCTGTAATGCAAAGTAGACTGTTCTGGGTCCTCAGTTTCGCAATAACAAATTTCAGGAATATTTTCCCTTAAAGCATTTCTTTTTCCAATTCTCTCACGTCTACACACTTCTATTTTACTGGTAGATTGCTAAGCCTCATATTTTTGAAGAGGAAGTTTTGGAGGAGGAACTGCAATCTTCTTTAGATTCCTTCTTTTGGAACAATTTGCCCCTGAAAATGAAATGTTAATGATGAAACTAGTATTAAAAAAAGTTATAAATTTACCTCGATAGAAATAATCATTGTCTGTGAAATGTAGTGAACAAACTTTCATGTATGTGAACACTGGTTTGCCAATTTTCAGTTTCAAAACCCAAGCTTTTTGTCTGTCAATCATGACGCTGTTTCCCAATTTGGTCTCCATCCAAACCCGCTCTTTGCCTGCTTAAGGGAAATAAATGGAAACTCAATTCAGGGTTTTTTTTAGCCCAAGTACACTGAGGAACTGAACAGATACCACTCAACTTTGAATCAAACGCATGTAAAGTATCACTTATCAAACACAAATGTAAACAAACATCTGATGTACTTCCATGTAGTTACATTGAAAATCCGCAAGGGGGCGTCGCTGTTACATTGAATCGCCTATAGTTAAGCATATACTCGTTGCTCTTATGAAGAGCCAGTTTTATTATAAGTAGACAACTACGAGTCACATGAGTCTTATGGCCGGTCGAGACGCTACCAGTTCAACACGTTTCAGATGAAACGTTGCTTGTAGATACGAGAATTGCGCAGTTTTGAAGCCGGCGCGAAGGCGGTAACTGAGCTAGAGAGCATAGATATCATGGAACTGTGCAGACTTTATTCTCCAGTTTCTTTATATATGTTTATTTACTTTTATCGACAATGTCCTCTTGTTCAACGCTGTAGATTCTGTAATCATTCTGGGTCACATCTTTCGCCTAATTCTGAAATATTTTCACGATCCATACTTTCAGGGACATCTTCTGCGCAAAAAGTTGTGTAAAGCGAAACGCGCAAGCACAACAATCAACGTTGTCCATATTCAAATAAATTTTTTTGTGGAAAATACGAAATTGTGAAGCCCAGATTCCGAACGTATTTTCAACAACACGTCTCGCGCTAGATAGGCGGTAATTGAAAATTCTTCGCTCCCTTGTTAATATTTCTCGTCGATACGGTTGGAGAATCTTTCGACGCATAGCAAAGGTTTCATCACCAATAAAAACATATCCTAAAACTTTGTTTGAACTTCCAATGCAACGGGGTTTTGGAATTCTCAACTCGCTGTTAACGAATATTTCATAAAACTCAGTGTTATCTATGACTCCTCCATCTGAGATCATACCGTTTGTTCCTATATCACAATACGAAAATTCGCAATTGGCATCGGCTATTCCCATAAGAACAACACTGTGGGTTTTACTATAATTGAAATAATAGGACCCACTTCCTTTAGGTGGTACAATTCTAATAGGTTTTCCGTCAATTGGCCCTGCACAATGTGGGAATTACCACATTCTTTCAAACTCTGCGGCAACTTTCAGCTACTCCTCTTCAGTCTCGGGAAACTGAAACAAAAAAATAAAATGAAATAAAAGTGGTTACTTGAATTGCAACAACCAAAAAATATTGCAAATTACGGAGATCGATAATTGTTTAATTTTTTGAAGAAGATGTGTATGAAAGTGCTGCTGACGCTGGACCCAGTGAAACGCCGGCTACCCCTCTTTTCGAAGCATCAACTCCCTGTTGTAGCAATAGAATATTGTCTCGTAATACTTCAAGGTCGCATTCTTCAACTAGTAAGAAAAAGAGTGTTCTTAATGAGGATGGCATAACTGACCTTATGGAGTTGGTAGGAAAGGAACTGGAGCCGCTACAGGCAGAGGATGTTTTTCAGGTATTTGGAAAATGTGGCTTATGAACTCAGAGACGTAACTAGTTCACAAAACGCAATCGCTCAAAAAATGATTTCCGATGTTTTATTCGAAGCGCAGTTAAGTACGCGTACCTGAAACTTACAGATTGTTGAAAGACTAGCCAGCGACAATATGATTTTGTTTTGGTGAATGGTCGGAATTGGCTCCAGCAGAATATGGCCTAACAATTGAATCGGTGAAAAAAGGAATGAAGTCCCATTCTAGGAAGCACTAATAATACGTACGTACTGGATTGCAGTGAGAGTTGAAAGGTACTAAGTCGCGGACTTAGTTCCATTCAACTCTGAAAAGGAGGTTGAAGATTAATTTGTCGTGTTTTTGCTTCATAAGTAGGTACTTGTTTATCATTTGATATGTTTGTAAGAATTATTGTTCATTTCTATGTGGTATAAAGTATAAAGTTTAAAATAAAAGCACTTGGCGTATGTTTCACAATATAAAAAATATTGTATTTAGCAGTAACGAAAAGTCGACATGTTTCGAGTTATGAACTCATTATCAAGACTAACTACAGGAGAGTATAACATCCTATTTTATAGAACGGACAAAAGCAAAGGTGATACCTGAAAATCAATTTGTTCGTTCACAAGGGGTAATTGACTATTATGGGCGGAACTTATTTCGAGAATTTCAAGAAGGTCAAGGCGCTTTTCTTTGTTACCTGAATGTAACAATTTGGTTTTGTTGAAATCCAGGAAGTGATTGAATTTTATACAATGTTCAGAGAAGCCAGTGTTATTTTTGTTTTGTAAAATTGACTTTTTATGTTCTTCAACACGAATATTTATATTCCTTCCTGTCTGTCCAATATAGAAAGCAGGACATTCGTCGCAAAATATTTTGTAAACACCACTGCTTTCTCCGACGTTAGATTTTTCTTTATTATTGACCAAGAATGACTTCAAGTTTCTTTTATTTGTAGAAATTGTTTTAACGTTATTTTTCGATAGTCTGTTACAAATTTTGCTACTCAAATTGACACATAATTTATTGGGAAGTATTTTTGTTCTTCATTAATAGTTTGCGTGGGGTATATTGAATGCAACAAATACTTTATTCGTTTTGTTACATTCAGGTAACAAAGGAAAGCGCCTTGACCTTCTTGAAATTCTCGAAATAAGTTTCGCCCATAATAGTCAATTACCCCTTGTAAACAAACAAATTGATTTTCAGGTATCACCTTTGCTTTTGTCCGTTCTATAAAATAGGATGTAATACTCTCCTGTGGTTAGTCTTGATAATGAGTTCATAACTGGAAACATGTCGACTTTGCGTTACTGCTAAATAGAGTATCTAAATATTTTTTATATTGTGAAACATAAGCCAAGTGTTTTTATTTTAAAGTTTATACTTTATTCTTCATGATGTTTCACCTAGTGATGTGCGAGAATTCAATCGTAGTCATTTTTATGTGATATTTCTCCAATAAAGTATATTAGTTTAATCATAACTACACAATTTTGTTTTACTAATTGTTGAATGGAACTAAGTCCTTGCTTTAAAAAAATAATAAAAAATACAAAAAATGGAAATAATAATAATTTCTCTGTAGATAAATGATTCCTCGCCCATTTACTTTTATTACGCTGACTGCATGTATCAATGAAATGAAATAAATAACTTTTAAACATATTTTTTCAATTCACTCAAAACTTTCATTTTTGGACTTAGTACCCTTTCAACAATCACCGATTCAATTGAGAATGCCACATACTCTTTCTTCAAAAAATTGACAATATCGCTCCTTCTCGCAGCAGTCACAGCCTATGCCACATCATTGAGTCCAGAGCAAGCACACACTCAGGAGTGTGAAACAATTGCACAAATTCCAGCAGAGATCTGATGCTAATCAACATGATATTTCAGCAAGAACAGCGTATGAAAAAAACTGGTTCTTTATGTACATTATCTGGATTAATCATTAACCGGAGATATCAGTATTTGGCTGCTTCTCCTGACGGTTTGATAGGTACTGACGGTGTAATTGAGATTAAATGCTCATACACGGCAAGAGCAAACGACGTTGAAAAGTTTGCATTTAATTTTTTGACTTCAGATAATAAACTTCGAATAAACCACAGCTTTTACTTTCAAATCCAAGGACTACTGGAAATTTCCATTTTATGTTGAGATTTGGCCATCTTCACACACAATGGATTGAAAATTATAAGATTGCATCGGAACCAAAAATTTTTTCTAGTTTAATATGGTTATTCCACTGAAATTTCAGAACGAAGTTCCTTACGGCAGGCTTAGAGGAGATAGGGATCGCAAACTGAAAAGAATGAGACTGAAAGAGTGACAATAAGAGCGTGACTTCTCTTTCTCTCTTTTTATTTCCGTTCTCTCATATCTTCTCTTTCTGATTCCGTAACTGAAAATAATGCGAGACTAAAACCTTGACTATAAAAGGGTGATTTTCCTTTTTCCCTCTTTCTTTCCGTTCTCTCATCCCATCTCTCGATAACTTTTGATGCGTGTTTGGATTAGAATTCATGCGTCTTTCGAAGTGATTGTTAGGGTTCGGTAACTGGCGATCTCGTTGGGTCTCCAAAATATATTCAATTTACACTTAATATAATCCTTATGATATAATATAAACTATATCTACCTCCAATTAGTTTGTACAATCAAATCAGTTGTTCAATTCCCGTCGAATTGACCAAAATTAATGTTTACGACCATGCCACGCTGAAAATGCCAGATCTCTGAAGACAAGCAGCGTCGGGCGTGGTTTGCAAATCGTTCTCAACGCGCATGTCTGTAAAATATTGGTTTCCTGATCTATGGTTGGAACACCTCTCTCTCTCTAGTTCTCTTCAATGACCTGGCTACTTGGCCATGTGGTCAGGCTCAAGAACTTTGATAACAGAGCCAAAAGGAATAGCTGGAAACCTAACTTCCGCCCTTTGGGTATTATCAAAAATTTATGGTATCTTCTTGCTATCTACAACCATTCTCCATATATGCTTGTATACTCTTCTTTTGCCTCAGTAGTTGCTGTAACTTTTTTATTTATGTAACAAATTATATTATATGTTACTTCGGCTATTTCTCCGAGACAGGAACAAACTGCACAGGAATAAACATGCGAACATGGTTAGTGTTTATACAAAATGGTTGATTGCATAGCTAAGCGGATTCTACAAAGCATATGAGACTGCAGTTCTACTCTCATAATTTTAAGTGAGAGGCATTCAGAAAGTTAGCAACAGTAATGGTAGATTCTTTCAAAGCAGAATTAGATAGGAAATCATAAATTGACAAAAGATAATTTTTCCCATTTTCTTTTTAAATAGAATATAGAATATGACAATTGGAGTGGTTATTTCCACAACCAAAAAAAATTTGGTTAAGATCCCCGATTTCTCCGCATACAAAATGGTTCGTTGGAACTTTAATCTTAAAAAGATGTTCCGGAGAGCAACAGTGACCTGATCTCAATCTGTTAATAATAGAAATTGTGTTACGGGACAGTTGTGGGTAAATAAGCATAAGTCCCCCCTTTTTCATTACTAATATTCCTCCATTCTTCCTCCTACTCTTGCCAAATCTGTAGTTTATAACTCGGCCAATATTCTCTCGGATGTACTTTAATGTTCGAGTTTATCGGTAAGCACTTTGTTGCTCCTGCTTTGGCTAGCAAATCAGCCTGTTCATTATATTTAATTTGAGAATGGCCTGGTATCCATATAAGTTGAACGTTGAAGCCCCTAGATTTTAAAGAAAACAATATTGACCGTATCTCAAGTATGATAGGGCTAATATCAGTCTTAAGAGACCATCCCCTAATCGCCTCTAATGAGGACATGGAATCCGAAAGGATAGCAGATTTCCCAATTCCATTATCTAATATGAACTGGAGAGTTTTGAGAATAGCCAGGGATTCTGCGGAGCAGATTGATAAATAATCAGGTAGATTTTCTGAAAAGGACCAATCAAGTGATGAAGAGCACCCACCTATTCCTACTTGGCCATGTGAATTTTTTGATGCATCCGTATAAAAGGCTGTAAACAATTTAAATTTTTCGTTAAACTTTTATTCGAATAATCTGGAATTATCATTACTACCTTATGCCAATCCTAAATTTGATGATTCGTTCTTAACTTACATTCCATCTCAGTTGGTCACATGTAGAGGTGTAATCGGTGATGTAGGGTCAGAGGTCCTGGAAGCAGATATTTTAGAAGGTGAATCACCAGTGAAAATAGTTAGCGCTAGACGTTTAAACAGACGGAAAGTAGTTGATAGGGAGATAACTAATGTTCCATCCGCTTCATTTCTAATTACATTTGAAGGTAAATTAGTTCCTAAATATTTAGGTATATGTTACAACAGGAAAGAGGTCAATTTGTACATACAACCGGTTATACAATGTTATAATTGCTTAAGATATGGTCATACAAAAAAGTTATGTCGTGGGAAGAAACGTTGTCGAAGATGTGGTGAGGGCCACCAAGAAAATGATTGCGAACATGATATATCTTATGCTAAATGTGTTTTTTGTAAAAATAATAACTCACACGAATAAACAAATGGGGCCTGTCCAGAATATGAACGTCAGAAGTTGATTAGGGAAAAGATGGCGGTAGATAACCTGTCTTATTTTGAAGCTGAATTAGTTTTTTAAATCAGAAAATACGAACATTGCTAGGGACTCTAGATCATTTCCGGCATTATCTTCTCAGCCAAATAATATTCGGAGAGAAAGAGAAACTGTAGATGGTCAAAATCGAAGATGCCTCCAAGACAATCATACAGTGTAACTGCTTCCTCATCTGCTCAGAAAAAAAAATACCAGTATCTCCGGGGTATGACAGGGAAAAACACAAAATGGCTATTATTAATGTTAGTACAAATTCTCTTCCTAATGGAATAGCTCTTCAAAAAGCTACAACAAATAGAAATGAAGGTTTAACTAGGTGTGGTAGTCAAGGAAGTAATCCTGAGTATCAGTACGTGCAGGACCATATGGCGGAAGTGGATTCTTACTTAACCAAAGATACTCTAAGTCAAACAAATATTAAATCTATTAAATCAATTATGCAAGAACTCCCTCAAAGAATTCATAGAAATCCTTCTCGTTCTGAGGAGGATTTCTACTAACAATTTTATTACATTTATGATCTTCAATCACAATTCTAATCAAAATTGTTTTCATTATAATTCTAATGAATATAATCAAAATTATTCAAACTCCAAGTCTAATCATTCTAATCAAAACCATCCTTCATCTTTGAACATTCTACAATGGAATAATCGCTCAGTTAGAGCGAACGTAGATGATCTTAAATTGAAAATCAAGGAATTTAACTCTGATTTGGTATCTCTTGCTGAAACGTTTTTTAAACCTCAAGAACCCTTCCTGGCTCTGATATAGTAAGATCTGATAGGGAGAATGGCTATGGTGGCGTGGCCTTCTTTATTAAAAAAAATATTGTGTATAGAGAGGTCCACCCTTATAACTTGGACCTCCCAGATGAGATACAGGTGGTGTTAATACAGATTGGACATATTACGTTTGCTAGTCTATATATTACACCGCAAGTCAATCTTCGGATGGAGCATCTAGAAGAACTCATGATTCATATACAACTCCCCTGTGTTATCTTAGGAGACTTTAATGCACAACATCCAATGTCCCCACATTGGATGTTGTGCAGGTATCCTGAATCTAAAGGGCAGGCTTCTGGAGTCTCTAATAGATTCACGTGATTTAATTATTATGAACGATGGTTCTCAAACTCTTTTTACCTCCCCCAATCAAAATCTTAGTGCTCCTGATATTTCGTAGATATCTTCAGATATAGCCAATGGAGCTTCCTGGAAGGTTTTTTATGACTCTGGATTCACAGACCACTTTCCCATAATTATTAATCTTGAGATGGGTTCTGATAGCTTTCTTAGACTGTTAAAGGACCCCTTTCCATTTACAAGGTATAAATGTGAAAAGGCTGATTGGCTGGCATTCTATAATTCCTTTTCTCCCCAATCTATTCAACAGTATACTGATATCCAAGAAATATTAAACTCGATTCAGAATGCGGCCTCTACTACGATTCCAAGGAAATGTCAGTCAAAACATAAAACACCAAAAGCTCCATGGTGGAATGATTCCATTGCAGCTGCTATTCAAAGTAGACGGTGTGCATTTCGGGCCTTTTGCCATCAACCAAATTTTGAAAATTATATTGCTTCGCAACAATGGAAAGCCAAAGTTAGATTCTTAATCCGTCAGGCTAGGAAGAATACGTTTATGGAATTTTGTGAGTCCCTTCATGATAAAAATATTCATGATATGTGGCTAAGCATTCGTAGATTTAAAAGTTCTATTTTTCCTGTCCCTAGATGTCCAGCTAGTATTTCGTGTGGACAAGAAATTTTGTTAAATCTCACCCCGGCTATCATTCCCTTGCATGTTCCAATACAGGATAACAATATTACTAGCTCACCATTCACATATAATGAATTTCTAAAGATTCTTAATCAGAAAAAGAAGGATTCAGCACCTGGTATCGATGGCATTACCTATACCTCAATGCTCAATCATCTTCCTTTATTTGTGAAATATAAAATTGTCGATTTATATAATGATTTACTTACTAATCCAGTTATTCCCAAATCCCTTAAGAGTAGACTGATTATACCAATATGTAAAATAGGAAAAAACCCTAGCGACGCTCAGAGTCGTCGTCCTATTGCTCTCTCCTCATGTTTATTAAAAATTTTGGAGTCTATGCTGAAGGTTAGAATTGAACATATATTTGAGAATTCACTTCCGGATAATACACTGATATTTGGGTTTCGAAAAGGGAAATCAGTTAATGAGTGTCTTTGTTATGTCATTTCACAAATTTATCTAAGTATTTCGTTCAATAAAATAGTAGTGATCACTTGTCTATATCTCAAAACGGCCTATGACTACGTTTTGATTGAGATTCTAAGGGATGACCTCATTAAATTAGATATTCCATATGATGTTATTTGTTTAATTAGTAATATCCTGTTTGGAAGAGAAATCATCGTGCTAGACCCTCATACTGGGGAGACAGTGGGTCCATCGGAAGCTAATTCTGGATTACCACAGGGATCTGTTTTAAGCCCTCTGCTCTTTAATATATGCTTGTCATCACTAGCTGAGTGTGCAGTGGAGGGAACTGAAATTGTGCAATTCGCTGATGATATTTGTGTGATTTGCTCTGGCTGGGTCATTAATGATATTTGTAATAAAATTAAGTATAACCTGACTAATATTTCAGAATGGACAGAAGTTAGAGGACTCTATATTTCACCCCTTAAATCCAAAGTAGTTGCGTTCCATAAGAGAAAACAATTACCAGTTCTCCCACGTATTGACATCTCAAACTATAAAATTCCTTGTGTACCTCTGTCAAATATCTGGGGTTGGTACACCTGATAATTTACTGGAAATTCGATGGAAGTAGCGTCAGTAGCGAGTCATCCGAGCAATAAAGTGAATATTCTAATTTTCAGTGCCAATAACGATTTTTCGTTTTATTATTTCTATAAATTTAATAGACAATCAGAAATTTAATAGAATATCAGACGGACATTGAAATGGACAAGAAGGTAAGTCTGCCAACGCAATATTTAAGAAATGTTTTTTTTTTAATCGAGGGACCTACAGTTTAACGCCGGTTCCGAACGGCCAATGGGCTTTTAAACTATGTACATTACCCAACAATTTTTAATCATAAATAACCACTAAATTCCGGACATACACAACACCCAAGAGCGAGGTGGTACTCGAACACACAATCCTCGGTTTACAAACAATATAAGGCGGTTCACCTTACCGCTGGTCTACCGAGGCGAAATGTTATTTAAAGTTTAAACTTTAAAATATTTTTTATATAGTGAAACTTAAGCTAAGCGTGTTTTATTTTAGAGTTTAAACTTTATTCTTTATGATGTTTCACCGAGTGATGTGCGAGAATTCAATCTCAGTTATTAGAAATGTTATTTATTTTGAAGTAAGTAAGTGTATGTTTTTATGAAAATTCGTCCTATTTCAGGTTATCTTGGAGAATTTATAATTATTCCTGATGAACCACAACCAACAGCAACCCAACTGCAGCCAAATCCATTTGTCGCTAATTGGACAGCTAACGAAACGAGAGTGCTGTTGGATTTTTACAAGCAATACAGGTCAAAAGTGGGGACTTTTGAAATTAGGAATTTGAAAAAATTGTGGGAGGTTATGGCCACAAGAATAAACGAGATGCTAGAAACCAACTACTCTCCAAGCCATGTGGAAAATAGGTGGAGGGTGGTTGAACGAGCGTATAAAAAATTTGTTGATGGACAGAACAAAACAGGAAGAGGCAGAAAATTTTTTGGATTCCAGGAAGAAATGGATTTAATATTCAAAGGCAAAAAAACTGTTAGGCCTGAGGTTCTGTTGGCAACCGAAACTATAGAATATTTAGTGGAAGAAATAGAACCATCAATAGAAATGGAACCTATTCCTCCTTCTCTAAAGTGACCTCCACATTGGTAAAGTGTTTGCAATCTGATCCCTAATAGCACGAGCTTCCATGTCTTCTAAATCATCATTTTCTTGTTCATCACCTGGTATATTATTTTCATTCACTTCCAGTAGTTCATTGCCCACAATGAAGTCGTCATCTAATGCAATGTTATGTAATACACATGCTGCTCTGATAAAATGGCAAATCAACCTGATTTTTCTCAATTTTAAATGGTACATCTGACGAAACTTCTGCTTCAATAAACCAAAGCAATGCTCTATAACATAGCGATTTTTTGACAGTTTTATATTATAATTTTGCTGTCGTCTACTTAGATTGCCCCTATCTTTATAAGGGGTTAATAAATTAGAAAGCAAAGGATAGCCACTATCTCCCAAAAGATGATTTCTTCCACATTTCTCTTCTAGGCTGTTTTTCAATGGAGAATTTCTAAACACTCTGCTGTCATGCACAGAACCAGGATATCCAATAAAAACGTCTATTATTTTCCTTCTATGATCACAAACAGCTTGCATCTGAAAAAAATTAATTATTCATTAAATATAAAAAATATCAGTGAATAACAAAAAATTATTTAAACCTACATGAATAGAATAGTATCCTTTCCGATTTATGTAGGAATCTGGATAATTCTCTGGTTTATCCACTTTTATATGGGTCCCATCAATAACTCCAATTACATTTGGAAATCCATTAGCTTGGAAATGATCTTCACTGATTCGTTTCTCATTTTCGTTCGGCCATTTTAGTATTTCTGGCGACAAATTACTCAAAACCATAGTTAGTCGATGAATAATCCTATATATAGAACTTATTGTCACATCGAATCGATCAGCAATGTCTCGAAAACTGGTGGTTTGGTGTCCTATGTACCATAAATAGATGAGGACCTGCAATTAAATCATGCATGAAGAAAATAACCCCAAACGAATTTTATATATTATGTTACTTGATGTGGAGCTAGTATATTTCCATACTGTCCCTCTTGACTATTAAAATACTGGCTCATTTCAAACCTCTCACCTATGTGATCAGCAGTTTGTCTTTGTCACTTCTTCAGAATACTGTGGCACTATTTCCTCTAAAAATATTAACCAACATAAGATACTATAATTTATATAAGTATCTACATATATATATATATATATATATATATATATATATATATATATATATATATATATATATATATAAAAACTTATGTACTTATACATGTTTAACTAGCAATTCTAAATCACCTTCATCACTACTTTCCATGGAAGATATGTCACTCGCCTCACTGTCACTATACTCTTCGTCACTCATATTGACCAATTAAAAAAAGCGAATAATAAATAATTACAAACTTTCAAAATACAAACAGGTTATGTTCAAAATTTAAAAATAATAGCTCTACGCATGCGCCGGATGAACGGTTAGAAGATAATTCGCAAACTGTTCTGATAGTTTTCAAACCATTTGCAACCTGGGATGGAACGCAAAACTGACCGTTTCCTAATCGTTTGTGATTCTGGTTAGAACGCATTCAAGTTACTGCGCAGAATCCTGACTGTAAGAAACTGTTTCTGATGCCGGTTGAAACGAACCTATGAAATTCTTTATTAAGCACACATTATAAATTCATTTTTCTCGTAAATAAACACTTTCATTTTCGTATAGATAAATCTTCGATACGATATTCTCATTATATTAATAATTAAATTATAAAGCAGAATCCGATGGAACTTCGGTCCTTCCTTGTGTCTCATGACACAATTTTTGTTTTTTATCTCTTCTATTTGTTGAAGAAGAAAGTTTCTCCTGAAAATGGTCTCGACCCAGATTTCTATAAAAGTCTTCCGAATGGACAAGGCTATATAGTTTCTAGGCAGCCTGATCTTTAATTCTCTATTCGGAAATTATTATTCACACTTGAAGTACGAATTATTTGAGCACTTTTGTCATTCGCAATTTTCTGGATGTATTTGAACAAATTATCTGTAAAAATGAACCAGACCATATCTGTAAAATCTAGAATTATGAAATTGTTAACTCACTGTCGCAGTAATTGCCAAGGCAGGTTTCCTGATCATATTCGATATACTGTGTTTGACGAGTACTGGAAATTCGGGGAACACAATGCTAGAGTAAATTTTATTTCGTCCTTGATTTGTATAGTAGAAAAAAAAACGGTACGCGTGAGGACAAGTCAGACAAAGTTCGAAAATTTTCATGTGAATATGAACTCAGTGTTAGTAGCACAAGAATGCCAATATGCAAAAAATGTTTCACCGATACATTTGGACAAACAAATGCTTTTAACAATCAAATAATACAGAACCGACAATTTTCAACAACTGGTATAATAGAAGGTGATAAAAGAGGTTAAGGTGAGCCAAAAAAATAAGTTTTAAATGATGTTATTCAGCATATTAAAAGTTTCCCCACATACGAAAGCCATTACTGTAGACAAACTAGTTCCAAAAATTATCTTCAGTCTGATTTAACAATATCAAAAATGTACCGACTATACAAAAAGAATAGGGACATTTGTGTATCCATGACGATTTATGAAAGAAAGTTTCACGAACTCGGTCTGTCATTTAAAAAACCTCAAAAAGATAATTGCCACAAGTGTGATACGTTTAAAATAAAACTTACTTATGCAAATGAAGAAGAAACACAGGGTTTAATTTCAGAACAAAGCAGTCACTACTATGCTGCTGAGAAGGCCTATAATTCAAAAGTTGAAGATAAAAATATAGTAAAAACAGACCACTCGATAGCTGTGTTTTCTTTTAATTTGCAGAAGTGTCTTCCTACTCCGCATCTCAAAACATCAATTTATTTTTATAAAAGACAGTTGCGGACGTATAATCTTACCGTCCACAACTTAGGTACCAATGGAGCGACTTGCTATGTATGGGATGAGTCTTTATGGGCTAGAGGAGTCAACGAAATCGCTTCTTGCCTCTATCGACATATTTTGGATTCACCAGCTACTGTGAAAAAAGTTTGTTTCTATTCCGATACTTGCGGAGGCCAAAATAAAAACAGTCATGTAGCAGCTATGTTTAAGGCAGTTTTGAAGGAAAAAACTACCCTCCAATCTATAGATCACAAGTTTCTTATCACTGATGTGTGCACTGGCCACACATGCATTAAATTTAGATCACAGGACGAATTATGAAGACTGTAACGTGTTAACAAACAAGAAAACTCCATAAACAAAAAAACAGACACCAAAAATCTTAGTTCCATATATAAATACCTATTGCAAAAATCGAAAGAAAAAAAGATTGTATGATGGACCGATCGATGAATAGAGAACACAGAGTACAAGAATGAAAAGAAGTAGATGTCAAATAAAATGAAGGAAGAAAAATATCAAATTGAGATAATTGCTGATTAACCTTAAGCATTCATAAATAAAGTTAAATACTAACAAAAAAAACATGTGATGTCCGAACTTAATTACTATAAATTGAAAAACGAAATCTGTTTTGAGCCTGGCAGAAATCCTACAAATAACCTCAAAATTTAGTAAGAAATTAATATAAACACTGTACTTTATTAGATAAAAACTGTATGTTGTACTTCCAGAAGCCCTGAAGAAGAATTAAATTAAATTCGAAAGCTTGGAAAAAGATAATGGGTTTTACTTAAATTCATCCAACAAATTAGTCGTTTTACCCTTATGATCAATTAAAAACTATATATATATATATATATATATATATATATATATATATATATATATATATATATATATATATATATATAATATATATATATATATATATATATATATATATATATATATATATATATATATATATATAGTAATTTACGTAGACCGTGCATTACAGTATTTTCTTCAACTTGCTGTTAGATAAGAAACTTGAAATTGTTGTGCAGAGTTGATTCTATAATGATATTCACAGGAACAAAATAATTAAACACGTTGTACTTATTTTTCAATGCGACTCGCTAACTTGCAACTTGAACATTGAACAAGAGAGATACAGTCGATATTTAGTACGTAAATAGTGATAGATGGCACTAGATTTAAGATCTCCAACAGAAATTGGGTAAGCTTTCATAATCGGTCAAGTCCATTCTATCTAAAATTTTTAGTCCTACAGCTATACAAATATGTCCAAATTCGGTACCAACTTCCTTGTTTCGAATGGAAACCTGAAATTTTGTTCGCACCTTTCAATCGGCCTTCTAATTGTGAGTTTGGACAACATAAGTTATGTTATTTTATCTATTAGTTTTTGATATATTTTCATTTTTCTGAGAGAAGGTAAGTAAAAAATGTTTAGCTCGCAAACCGTTCAAAAGTTGAAACCAAGTTTGTGGAGCAGTTAGCTCGATGTCCAGACTAACACTTCATGTTCCATCCATGTTTCCATTTTGAACCATACGGGAGCAGGCGATTTTCAACTGTCGCATTCAAAACTTGTCCAAAACAAAATTTTTTCAAATGGCACCTACATTTTTTTTGACACAATTCAGAAGAAAATTGAATTGAAGGATGAGTCACTGAAACTTTCCATATACCTAACTTCTACCTCTATCGAGTAATTTAATAAAAACCAAGCAGTGCCGGGACATTTCTTGCTTTTTGAAGTATGCCATGGAAATAAAATAAAATTTTAAACAAGAAGTTGAGTTCTAAACGAGTTGTGCTAATTCATTGATGAAATTGATTAGAAAATTATCTCAACCAAGTTGTGTTGGACTTGTGGACACACATTAAGTGTGAGTATGACAGTATGAGCGAAATGTCATTATTCGCCCATTTTAAGCTCGATAGCGAATATCTATGCGCGTCGAACTCCCTTCTATATTTTCTGTCTACTCAAGCATACTCTATGTTTGAGTATACGTACTTTCGATATTATTATTTTTATTTTTAAATGGGCGAATCATGACATTTCGCTCATACTGTCATACTCACACTTAATGTGTGTCTGGGGGGATGTTTAGCTCATACGATCGGCCTGGCAGCTTGCATAAGGTATTGAAATGGTTCCCTGAGTGTCATATATAAAAATCAAGTGTGAGAAAATAAGGTAAGTAGGTCGAGTTTTTTTCCATCTTTAGGACCTGATACCTATAAATTGGCCGTCGGCACAAGATAGCGAGTAGCCATACATTGAAAACACATACGAGCACTACTTCATCCCACAAATTTTATTACTGAGAAAATAAGGTACGTCTGGCGGCTCTTGGATCTTGGACTATTACGGGTAATCGTCAACATTGCCCAAAATGTCTTTATAAGTGTCCTATTGTAACAAAATCCAACTGATTTGTTTTTAGATGCCGGAAACTCGAAATAGAAAAACGCAAAAGGCTGCATGGTCTTCGAAGACGTTTGACAAGGCTCTAATGCTTATGGCTAATGGAACATCTATGAGGAAAGCCAAAAATCGACCAAGGGTTGAAAATTTTCATCAATTTTCCTACCAAAATACTATCTGTCAGTAGGTACAAGACAAGGTCAAGATAAGCAACATTCTACAATTCTGACCTCCAGACCAATTAAATAGGATTATAGAAGAAGAAAACAAGAAGCAGAACAAGATGTTGAAAAAAAGCAAAACAAAAAGGAAGAGTGAAAGACTAAAAAACCAATGATTATAGGGATAGTTTAAAAACGATTGAAAGGAGAGTTCTTGGAGAAGACAATGACTTTTCATTGACTGACGTAGGTATTGAAGACGTCTGCGTAGATGATGATGATGATGAGAACCCAGAAAATCGTTGTCTCATATGCGGAGACACGGGGTAGCAGTCCAATATTAAATGTTGAGCAGCTCTTACATTTTGACGTCATATACGGGACAAATGTACTGCCTCTTGTATGTCCTACTCAACACTAATTGGCACCTACTATTGTTTTTGACATCAATCAAACGAAAATTGAATTTAAGGATGAGTTATTTAAGCTTTCCCTATAGATAACTTCAACTTCTATCGAGTTATTCAATAAAAATCAAGAAATACCAAGATATTTCTCGATTTCTGAAGCATTCCGTGGAAACAAAAACAATTTTAATAATTTAATCGAAAATGAGTATTAATGTTCAATCACATAGTGGGAGTATTTGACCAATTAAATTTCCGCAGACAAGTGGCTTCACTTTACTAGAAACCTGCAGGTCATCAAAAAAGAGGGGTCGGCCATCCGTTCTAGAGAACATTGAATCTCGATTTGAAAATCAAGAGCATTACTTAGAAAGACAGGAAAATCAAACCCGATGCCGCGTATGCTACAAAAAGGTGCAAAAAAAAAGTGTTCGTTGCAATGTTGCATTGCACCTGGACTGTTTCGCACTTTACCATCGTAAACAATAAGTCTATTGTATATACCTGTATTTGTCTAACGTCCCTTTTTAAGGACAGCCCTAAATTGTATATTCATTTCTATTTTTTTCAATAAAAAGATTCTGTAAGGTTCAAATTATTATTTTTTTATCCTAAAACAGTAATTTCAGGCCAAAACAGAAAAAAAAATTTAATCAGGCATAAATGGGTTAATAAAAACTCAAGAAGATCCAAAATTTTTGAAAAGAGTTATTGGGACAGACGAATGTAAATTTTTCCAATAAGACATATTCAATAGAAGAAACTCACACTACTGGGCTTCAGAAAATGCACATATCGTTAGGGAGAGAGGATTTCAAAATAAATTCAGTTTCAATGTCTTCTCTTTAATGATGGAAGACAAGATTCGTTGTCATTTTTATGAAGAAAATCGCAAGAGTGAAAAGTATTTCGATATACTCAAAATAACAGTTTCAGAATTTTTGGATAGCTTACCACTGGAAGTTCTAAGAAAATGTTGGTATCAGCTGGGCACCAGCGCACTGTACCAATGAGGTTACTGGAGAACTTTATAGTTTATTTGATGATAGATTTATGGTAGAGTGGGACTGTGGAAATGGCCAACGAGATCCCCAGATCTTAATCCCCTCAATTTTTATCTGTGGGGTAAGATAAAAAACGATGTTCACAAAACCTCAGTTCGACCAAAAGAAGAACTACAACATCGTCTAAGAGCTGCGCTGAACGATATTCATCCCGATCAGATTCAGAGGGCAACAAATACTCATGTTTTGACAACAATCCACGAACGTCTCAGCGGGAAAGAAGGAAATTTCAAACAGTTCAGTTATTAATTCATAGTTTCTTATCATTATTTTGTAGATCGTTATTTCAAAATGCAAGCATTTTGTTCTATGAATAATAAAGTGGTTCAATGCATTTTTATTATCTAATGCTGATTCGATTCTTGAAATCTAATTCATGGATATCAAAATAATTATTTGAATATTAATTTCATTTCTACATAGAAACAGTAACCAAAATTTTTTTTAGGTGAACTCAACATAAAAAATTAATATGAATGTATTCCACTGTATTTTTGACATATGTAATGCTAGACATAATCAAAATTCGAAATGCCAAGACTGCTTACCTCTCAGTAGCCGCGCGTATCTGACAGATACATGCCAGCAACTCTTTAACGCGTTGTTTGTGAGTCTGCCAAGTAATGGGGATGTGCCGCCGTCTACCTGCCCGTCTCACAAGCTGGAAAATGTTAGTTTTGGTAAGAAGTCGTTGCAGTGAACTGTTCAGCTGAAGAGTGCTATTTGTATCTGAGAGATACGCCACGATAATTAATGTAAGTTTCAATAATCTGATTATATACTCATTTTATTAACGTGAAAGCAATACTTTTTGTTTCACCAAAAATCCCTCTGAATATTTTTCTCGTGAATTTTGAAAAAAAGCATAGGAAGTCACTTGTATCTGAGATATACCTGCGACCACCATTGTCAGATCGAAAATATTATCGTAACTAATCATAGTTTTTTATTCTTACAGTGAATTATGGCATCCAAATGAGAGTATAATTTTGATAATGAGACAGATGTATTAGAGCTGCAAAGGCTTCTTCTTGTAGACGATGATGATCCAGTTGGAGAGGTCTTAGACGAAGCGAATCATACACTCTTCTGAACACATAGAAGAAAGTGGAGTATAGCGTCAGATAACGAAAATAAAAATTGTTATATAGCTGTCAAAAAGAAAAATGGAAAAATTATCGACAATTACGTTTAGAAAAAAACACCTTACAACAGAACCAGAAGGTTAGAGAAGCAAAATATTCTTGTGCGCCTACCAGGAGTCATTGGTAATGGTAGTCCAGCACGGGGATTAAAAACACCCTACAACAGAACCAGAAGGTAAGCGTGGCGCTTAACGTGTTAATCTGCTACAAACTCATAAGTATAGGGTATTCCAATAAGAGCGGGTAGATATTGGCAGCCTGTGGCGGCCATGTTGCTTTGCGGCAACTGTCAAATCTTCTGTTTATTATTCAGTCACTTATGCCAAATCACAATGACAAGTTACACTATTGAGCAGTACGTCCAAATGATAAAACTTTATTACCAGAATGAGTGTTGGTTGGTGCAAACGTTGTGCTCATTACGCCCATTTTACGACAGACGCAGTGGCCTTTCACAGTCGACTCTCCAACCTTATGTGGCCAAATTCGAGGCGACTGGTTCGGTAAATGATCAACCAACACCAGTATGTCGAAGGAACGCCAGATCAGCTGAGAATATCGCCACTGTCCGTGAAAGTGTGCAGGAGAACCCGAGGCAGTCAATTCCTCTTCATTCACAAGAATTCGGCCTTTCGAGAACTTCAACATGGCGCGTCGGAACTTGGGAATGCACCACAACAAGATTCAACTGACACAGGAGATTAAAGTTAACGACCATTAAAAACGCCGTTTGTTCGGTGCCTAGATTTTTGAGAGTTTGGAAGATGATCCCAATTTTGGTATAAAAATTATATTTAGCGACGAAGCGCATTTTGGGTATGTGAACAAACAGAATTGCCGTATATGTGACGACGCCAACCCACACGAGGTGCACCAGGTGGAAATGCATTCACAAAACGTTACTGTTTAGCGCGGATTGTGCACCGGTAGATTCATAGTTATTATTATTATTATATCACTTTTTGGTTAAAGTCTGCATGACATGTGCCAAAGTTCGAGGTTAAAGATGAGCAAACCGGTGACATTTATTTGCGTTGCCGTGATAGCACTCAGGCCTAGAATGAAGAGTTATGTTTGCTCTTATTGAGTTTTTCTAGTTTTTTGCCCACAAGTCTTAAACCGCTAGGTATTATATAATATTATACTTTCAGTTGAGGAATTTGTTCTTCCTTTGAATGCTGCTTTGAAATATAGGGTGTCCCATTTGAAATTAATGCATCAATTTCACTTTTATGTTCTACCAGAAAAACATCATTTTGTGGACACCCTGTATGAGATACGTTTACTCTCATAATTTATTATGTTAACCTAATCGTATATACTTCTCTAGTAAAAATTTCAGGGCTCTAGCTGTAATGGTTAAGAAGAAACCGCATTTTAAAGTAGTGGTCAGGCAATTCTTAAATGAAACTTTTCCTGATAGCACGAGGTGGCTTTATATAGTGGGCCTCTAGATCCCCTGACTTAAACCCAATGGATTTCTTTTTTTTGGGGCTACCTGAAGACGCTTGTATACAGGACACCTGTGAATAGCGTCAAAGAGCTGAGAGAAAGAATTGTTGCTAAATGTTAGGCAATAAGGCAAAAGGAAGGAATATTCCATAGAGTTCGTCGGAATTTTTCAAGAAGAATTAATTTATGCCCTGAAGAAGAAGGACGTCACTTTGAACATTTGGCTTGAATGTTTAATTTATTGTTCTAGTAATTTATGTGTTTTAACCTGATGATTTTGTTGGTAAAACATTTTTTATTTGTTGAGGACGATATTTTTTCAGTATTTATCAGCAACCACCATCAGCGTAACTACAAATTTTCAAAAAACTACTAACTGTCAAATCTAACTCTCCCCAAACTTGTTACTAGGGCAACCCTAGCGCAAGTTTCCAAAGGATGCTATGTTTGAGGATGAAAATAAATTGAAAAGATTTCGTATGCATCACATACAAGCAATGTTATTTTAGCGTTTTTCTCGAAAACGGTAAAATTTATCGAAGCAAAAGTAGTATACCTTTTTTATGTCAAAATGTTTGGGGAATAAAAAAATTCAGTCAAAATTAGCATACAGAGTAACAAAAAGTTGGGACCAACCTTCCGTAGCTAATTTAACCTTCCGTAGCTAACATGCCGGCGCTGAGACCAACGACCACGAAATCTCCCGATTAATCGCGAATATTTCACTGTCTGGTTCAGATATTCTCTGGATTATTGAAAGTTACAAACATTTTAATTTTTATTTATATTTCTCTATGTAGTTAACACTAACACCGTCAACTTTTCAGTTGTGTTGGTTGTGTTTGTTCAGCCTGTGCTTCCGTTGATCATCGTTGAATTCTCATTCAGTTAGTTATTAGTAATTTCTTGTTCTTCTTAACTTATCACTTGAAAATATTAAATTGTTACTTAGTGGCTGAAGGTAGAAAGACACAATAATTCTTTTAAGTTATTTATATTTTTATAATGTCCCAGTTTCTTAAAAAAGATGTATATTGAAAGACTTTAAAGTCACACGTAGAAAACAATTAACTCTCAACGAAAGACATGCATATAAAAAGGTTGTGGCTTGGAGCAAGAAGACTGCCAAATTGTCCAGAAAATTAGGAAATAAAATAGGTAATTAAGACCTTCCTGGAAATTAATGGCTGTGATAAGAAGCTTATAACTACTGAATTCTGAAAACTTACTAATGCCCTAATCCCACAAATTTAAAATGCATTTGCAAATAGACAAGATTAAAAATGTATGATAAATATTCTAAGAAATCTAAAACACAATCTGCTTACAGTAAAGATTAAGTAAGATTAGGCATTGGAAAAAATTTAAAATATATACATATACCAAATAATAAGCAAAATTAGAAATTACATCCATTTGTTAGCTTCATGGAATGGATTTAAATTCCAAATTTTAAATAAAAATAAAATGCTGCCCATTCTAAAAAGAAAGGACACCATAGAAGTTATTATTGAAGTTTAGTAGATCATAATTTAATCATTTTTCTGGTCTTTGCATTGCCTTCAATGCTGAGCTTAACAAACCTTTTAGCGCAAATGCCATTTGAAGCAGGGGTTAATGAAAGAATGTTTGAAGCATTAAAAGGATCTGCAGAAAAACTTGCTGATATGTTCAAAATTGTAGCCACTGTTTGTGACCAATATTGTGCCTCTGCAGTTAACCTTCTTCTTAAGGAAACATCGGAGGCATACTTAAAACAAGGAAACAACAAAGTGCCTTTTGGATTTGAGGTAGATGGGCAGGAGATAATACCATTGTTTGATCCTCCACATCTACTAAAAGGATTTCGCAACAATATGTTGACAAAGGATCTTCATTTTAAGATGGATGGGGTAGCTAAAGTTGCAACATGGGCAGATATTGAGCATTTCTATAATTTGGATATTGCCGAAGACATCAGGATCTGTCCCAAACTAACAGATGCTCATGTCATAAAAAGCAAGATAAAAAAAATGAAGGTCTCTTGTTGCACACGGGTTTTTAGCTATCAGATTGGTTCCCTTATGAAAAGGATCAGTCAGTGGAGTAAGTTGTTCAACATGTACAATTTTGTATGAGTAAACTAAATTGTTACGTTCAGCAGCAGCTGATACTACTGACATAATCCTTTTTTTTATGAGCTTTTTGATAGCATGAACTCAAACTGTTTCATAGCTCCTGCATCCAAACCTCTAAAAGGTGGTGTTACTAAGAGGTCGAACCATTGCAAATTTTGGAATAAATCCATTGGCATTATCCAGGAAATGAAATATTTTTCTTTTAAGCAAAATAAATTGGTGACGGTTCCGACGTTAAAGCACACCATATTTACATTGAGGGGTTTCATAAGGTTTGCATTATTTATTTATTTATTGCAATAGATACAACTATATATCATTTAATCAGATTACTTATATGGTGTGGTTATATGTCACATTCTCCAAATGAACATTGTTTTATTATATTATCAACAGTTTTCTTTATTTTAGATCAACCAAGAGGTTATTAAATGAGGAATCCTTTGAGTGTGTTTTAACTCGATGTTTTAACCAAGATGCATTGGAGAACTTTTTTGGGCTTGTTAGAAGCCAAAAAGCTCGAAATGTTGTGCCAAATGTTACTAATTTCCAATCATCTTTTAAAAGTCTGGTAATCAGTAATTTTATGGCAAAACATTCGATATTTTCGAATTGCGAGGAGGATATTTCAACTGGTGCACTTCATACATTTCATGAAGCTTTGAGTACCTCTGTACCAGTCCCTGAAGTTGATCTTCAATTTACACAACTTCCAAATTTGAACATACTGAAGAGGTCAATGGATTCCAAATGCTCAGTGGCATATATCAGTGGATATTTTATAAAAAAATTGAAAAAACTGATCAAATGTAATGTATGTATGCAAAATTTTTTTAAAAACAATTATACTGATGAAAATCATTTTATTGATGCTCGTCAGTACTCTAATAGCAGATTAGAAAGACCTCCAATCTTATGTGTTATGCGATCCGTGCCGATAGATGCATGGCGGTGGGACAGCACCTTCGCAAACGGAACCTCGAGGATACTGGGCGACCTCCTCGAGTACTAGCCTTGCCACGCCGTGCGGGGCTCCGGCATGGTCGACTTTTTAATTCCCTAGCTTCTCGTGGGAACTAGATGGTTATGAAAATAACTGAGAAAAAATCAAAATCGTGGGAAGTGACCGCAACCCAGGATGCTCAAGAGCGCCCTGGTACCTCTCGCACTCCAAGCTCACCTCGGGAAGCAGAGGGGAAAAAACAAGGAATAGAAGGAAAACCTTCGGAGCAAGCATCAGGCAAAGGTTCTTCCTCCGAGAAACCGTCAAGGAACAACTGGAGAAAAAAGATCTGCGACCCCCCGGCAAGCTTGGAGGTACCGACGATTCGTTAGAAGAGGACTCAACGGAGCAGGAGTAAGATGGTACCTTCGCTTCCTTAAACAGGGCCTGTCACCTGAGGAAGCAAAAAGAAACTCCATTGAAAGAAGCAACCCCCACAACAGACGGAAAAAAGGGGCCCCAGAACCCAAACGCCCTCTAAACGTCCGGATGTTGAGAGGAGGAAGACTGAAGCGGCAGGTAGCACCGCGACTGCTAAGCAAACTGGGCAAGCCACCAGTGATGCCAAAGCAGAGAATATAACAAGAGTTGCAGTGCTTCCCAAAAACTACCCAGGGCAGACGCTGAGTGCTGAGCAACTAACAGCACTTGAAGAAGCCATCGTACAGGAGATGGGGCAGGGCGCAGAGTGTAAACTTCAGTTTGAAGGAATTCACTATCGCATGCTTGCGCTAGACTGCGTCACCAAAGAGACGGAGGACTAGCTTAGGGCAAATACCCCCAGTCTGAGAACCGGGGGGGAAGCGGAGCTGGTGGTGTGCCTGAAAAAGGATATCCCAAGGGCGCACATCATGACTGTGTTCTTCCCCAGGAGAAACGGAGAAGTTGCTAGCCCGAGTAAGTACACAAAACATGAGGCTTCAGAACCAGTTGTTGAAAGTGCTAGGGAGCAAGAAGGAGGGAAATGGCCAGTTGCTCAACAGTGGTATTGATGACGAGTCCTGTGAGGCAAGAAAATGGGACACAATATATTCTTCAGGTGATCACGGTGACTCCCAGCGAAGAAGAGCTAATGCTGCAGGACGATGAGGAGGCAAGCACTCCAACTCTCCAGTAGCAATGGCTACCCCAGTATGAACCAGGGAACATCCAGCACGCTAAGAGGGCGTCAGCCGCCTTGTCACAGGTGTTCGTCGGGACAAACTTGGTAGTGTTGTTGATCCAAGAACCTTGGGTCAACAGGGGGCAGATTAGAGTACTGCCAAACAGAGAAGGTGAGGTAATCTGGGATGTCAGGTGTGACAACCGCAGAGCTTGCATTCTGATCAAAAATGATATTAATTATATCTGTTTCTCAGAACTTATGACCAGGGACTTAGGGGACTAAGATCCGCACAGGGCAATCACTCCTTGCTATCCGACTACTGCAGCAGGAGCAATGTGCCCGGCTTCAGCTGTTTTTAAATAATTACAGCGTATCTAATTTTAACGAAGAATTCAATCCAAAAAATTTTAAAAATTTGGATGCTAGCAGCTTACCGCCATGCAAATCTGAGTTATTTCAACAATTGGAAGTTACAAACCGAATTAGGTGTAATTAATACTTCGTCAAGTTTGTACAAGAAGAAATATTTTGTTATAAGCATGTTTCCTTACTTTCACATAATCATTCTTGAACACTTGAAATATAGCTTGACAAGTCTCAGGGATAATTTTTCGCAAAGATTGGGAAGAAATCAATGTAGAAAATTTTAAATCTTCATAATTGAAGTGAGAATTGAGTGTTAATCGATCGTGTGGTAATATGGCAGTTCTCAGAATCGTATTCCCTTTTTCAATTAACGGTGTTAAAAATTTTAGAAGAGTGATGCAATTTGTTTCATCCATTCTTAAATAGTTTCTTCAGACAGTATGTGGACGTAATTCTGCTAGTAGATTCATTTGAGTAAATTGTTCACGTTCAAGAAGCTACTCTTTTACCCATTTTCTTCAAATTCGACGATTTTTCACTGTATACATTATTTTGATGGTATCAGTGTAACCCACTGATAATAACAAAAACTGCTCTTCTTCATTCATCTGATTGACATGTTTCACAAACAAGAAGTCTAGTCTGTGTCTTGACGATCAATGACACTCATGGATGTCAGACATGTTCATCATACTTCAATATGAAACATGAGGCATTATGTCTTTTTCTCACCCCTTCTTGTTTAAGTTCTTTTTATAGCATTCAAGAAAGAACAAATGCAGCTGCACTAGTAAATATTGATCTTTCTTCAGTTAATGATGCTAGGAGGAATTGAGACACTACTACTACAATACTACAAGATTCTTTGTCCTATCCTGGCTGTAGCAATGATACAGTAGTAAATATGACAATTACGCTTGAAGATGATATTCTCCTGTCTGAATCCGAACAAGATCCATTTGCTAACGATGATAGCAATGATCCTGACTACTCACCCATAGCAGAAAATTACGCACGTTATAGACTGATTCCAGTAAATGACGAAAGTTCATCAGATAGTGACCAAGAGAATAAATCGATGACAACCAAGAAAAGCACACGCAAAAGACTGCGAAATCCAAGTAAATGGAGAAGAAATGAAATCAGAAAATCTCGGAATCTTGGAGAGGAGTATACGAACTGGAAAGGTATTGTCCATCCAAAAAGCCGAAAAATGCTTGTTGTAACTGTAGGCAAGAGTGTAGTGAAACGATTTCAAAACTAGATAGAAAGTTTTTCGAAAATTATTGGCAATTAGTAAATGTGAATAGACAACACAATTTTATTGCCAAGGCCTGAACACAATTGGGGAATGAAAGCGGTAATGATGAAAAGAATACTGAAAATGAAGGTGCTTGAATAAGAACAGAAAGAAAGAGGCCGCTTTCTTTTAAATGTGTGAAACTTCTTTCTGAACATATTAGGAATAAGTGCCAAAGTAAAAATGGGAAGTACGGGTATAGTTGCAGAATATCGGCGTGGTAGAGTATGCAGACTCTAAATTGGATGATTCTATCAAGCAAAAAGTAAGAGGCCATATCAATCTGTCGAAAGCCACTGCTGCCAAAAACAATATATATCAAAGACTTTTTTTGCCACCAACACTTGATATATCCAGGATGTATGGTCTTCATCTTGAATATTGTGAGCAGCAAAATATTAAATCTGCGACCGAAAGTATTTTTTATCCCTGAAAAGGATATGAGCGATATCCAAAATACAATGTTGGCCTGACTTATTACAAACTCAAATTGTCGAAATACAATTTAAAAGTACTTGACTTGGCGAACATTAATAGTTGCTGTATATGTAGTACGAGTCTATCGAATGCGATTTATCAACGACAACATACAACGCGGTAAAAATCAGTTTACTTTTTACTCCGATAATTGTGAGGTCCAAAATGAAAATAAGTTCCGCTTTACTATGTATGCTTTTTTTAGCACAGAAACATATCATTATAAAACATAGTTTCTCGGAGAAACGACACATATAAACCTAGGGTGATTCGATGCACAGTGTTGTTTGAGAGAGTCGGCTAATAGTGCGCAGCGGCTAAATGTGCGCATACCCATATTTTCACAAAGAACAGTTATAAATTATTTCAAATCGTCATTCGGACGCCATCTTTTGACAAAAGTGTGTACTATCAGACACAAGACAAGAAGATCACTTATCCATCCTATCAAAGATTATCATTTGTTTTTCTACGAATGTCAATAAAAACTTTTATTTTATATTCTATAGTAATTTCGAAACGTAGTGCATTAACCGCGTCAACAGGCATAATCTCATAGCAATGCAGACAACGCAAATTAAGAGAAAATGACAATAATTACTTTCAAATAATATTGAGTCTTAAGTGTTTTAAGTATTTTAAAAATTATTCGTTATGGAAAGTAGTGATAGCGAATTTAATTTAACATCATCTAGTATTTTAGAGGCAGCAAATCGCGAGCTGAGGATTATATTGTTCCATCTGACTTTTTTCGAAATGTGATGTTTTTATACCAATCAAAATATCCGCTGCATATTGTTCTATCTAGGCACAGAAAGAACATCCAAGTATGAACTTAAACTCGTGAAATATAATAGTAGAACGTTCTATCTGCTCATTCAAACTAAGTGTCATTACTATAGTGCTCTATCTGGCGAGCCAATAGAATTACTGGATTTTGACAGATAGAACAATATAATAATGCCGATAAACAGTTTGTAACCAACCTCCCTTCTAAAAGATATTTATGCCCGAGCTAGCAGGGAGATTGGTTAAACATATTAAGGTTCTAGGCTTGTTCACAGTAATAATAACAAGTTAAAATGAAAGGTTCTTACTATCCTCCTTTTACATAGAGTGAGACTTATCTTGTTGTTTTTACAAGTATTGACGTTTGAGATTCCTCTTTAGACTCTTGACTTCTGCCCTGGTTCAGCTGTGGTTTCCAGTGTGAATATCAGCCCCAGATAACGTGGATATTAGCTCCAGGTAAGGTAAGGTGGTTTTTAGATCCAACCAAGGTTTATTTTCAACTCCAAACGAGGTGGCGTCTATCAGACGCCAAAGATACTTAGTAAATTTTAATAAACTTTAATACAAACTATTCGTCTAATAGATATTGATTATTATTTAAACAATTAATGGACTGATCTCTTCAACAGCCATTTGCTAAAAGAGAACAATCTTGTACCTGTTAATTCGACGTCTCGATTTATCGTAACACGCAGGTCAATAATCATAGATGGAATAACAAAAGTGAAGCGTGGAATCACGGTACTCTGATTCAGAATTCAGTGTCGGCGGTTCATCGGGGAATTGACACGTTACACACCCCCTTCGCCAAGGTAAAAAAAAATAATTTTCCAAAAAAAATTATTTTTTTTTCAACTTTAAAGTTACAAAAGAAATTTTGAAAATAAAAAAAATTTAGCGTATAGTCAATAAACATGAGAGAAAATTAATTCGATAAAGTTATGAGAAGTTTTTATAATGCATTATCGTCGAGAAAATCATGTTTGAAAAACTGTAAAAGAAAAATCAAAACGTCAAACTAAGTCATACTACAAATTTATAAAATAAGTTATCAAGGGAAGATACAAGATAAATAATTTAAGATATTAAATAAATATATATATATATATATATATATATATATATATATATATATATATGAGTATAACACATAAGATATAAGAAACACTGAAACACTTGACTTGTCAGTCATCGATAAAATTTAAAGATAAATAAAAATAAGAAAAGTTAAAATAGGTAAATCAAAAAAAAAATATCAGCATATCTGTATTCGTTGAGAAGGTACGAGTTCTCATAAACTCAAGATACACTGAGTGCCTACACACTAGATAAAGGTAGGATAAGATATGCATGTCGACACATCAGCAAAGATAAACCTCAACGCAATACATGACTGAAAGATAATTGGAAGAGAAAAAAAAAGGTGTCTATAATAAGACAAGTCAAAATCGAAAAAGAAAAATGCATAGCTTGACTATGAATATTAAAAATATTTAAAACGATAGCAATAAAAAAAAACACGAAAAATTATCAACTCCTACTTTCTGACTATGGGTTATCAAGATTAGAAAATTCAACATTGAAAATATAAATGACAATAAAGAAGAAACAGATAATAAGTTACCAACTTGGCATCTCATGAATAAAATATTATGTAGACTAACTCAAAAAGAAAATTTTAATTTAATTATTTAACAAATTTTGAAATCTAATTTGAAAAATAAATTTATAGTAAAAATTCAATATATAAAACTATTATATAATCGATAAAAACAATTCTCTAAGTATTGACGTACAGTTAAATTCAAGGTAAGATAAATATGTTAGTGTATTTTCGCAAAAGATACACTCAACAACTAAATTAACAGAAAAAAAAAGTATTCACATAAAGTTAATCAAAAATAGTCAAATAAGTTAACATCACAGTCAGTTAATCAGTTCATTCATGAGTTACTACCAGTTATTAGACAAATTTTTGTTTTTTAAAAAAAACCTCAAAGACACGTAACAAAAGATAGTATCCAAAAAAATAAAAATATAAATTAAGGTCTCGATATTAAAGACTTTAAATAATGTATCCCACCCAACCAAGTAATATCTGTTCAATTTCAGTTAGAGAAAGTGTTAAACTTCTGATCATGGAATCGTTAGATGCTTTGTTCAGATATTATCCTACGTTCATTCCTTCTACAAATGAATGAATAAACAAAAAAAACTAAAGAAAACGATATAGATAATAAGAGAAAAGATAATAGGTAATAGAAAAGATAATAGGGCGCCAGCAAGTGGTTAACTTACAAAGATAAAAAAGAAAAATAAATTTTAGTGTACAGTACCAAAAAAAAAACTGAATCTTTAAAAGATTCATGAATCTATAAACACCAAAGTAAATTATTAGCTACGCACTGATTTATAATTAGATATTGCATAGCATAAATAAACTTCAGTTAATTAATAGGCAACCATATATACAAAAGATAATGTATGAGTAAACTCAGACACCTATTTCGCATATAGGTACGAAATAGTAGAAGATGAAGATGAGGTAAACAGGTACTAAATAGTACAAGATAAAGATAAGGTAAAGATATATGTATATAAGATAGTTGCCAGTAAAATTTGGGATAAATTGTTGTACACTAAACAAAAACTGAAGGAAACGCTAATAGAAAAAAAAATTTGGTGTACATCATTGCATCGGAAAAAGAAACAAAAAGAACTAAAAAAAGAATAAAGTAACTCCTAGCAGCCACCTCATTTATTCCTCATTCACCACAATTCCTCAACATTCACCCACACTCCTCCTCATTCACCACCATTCATTCCCTTAGCGTACTGGAAAAACAAAATCCTACGATTTCAAAAATAAAAAACTGAATGTATAATAGATCCACTAATTTCAAAAATTTCTGAAGTAAATTGAGAGCTACACCCTGATTTTTACTAAGAATTGCATAGCACTATAAACTTCAGAAAGGTGATAGGCAACCAGATATATACAGGTCTCTCGTTAAGCCAAACATTCTTGCCTCGACTGAAAGATAAAGATACAAAGATAAGATAAGTCGAGCAAGAAAAAGATTCAAGATAATTAACGAGAGAAGGTAATTATATATCTGCGTAATTGCCAACAAAAATAAACCTGATAGTTTGTACACCAAAAACGAAAACGAAAAAAGCGATATAAGGTAAAACATAAGGAATAATAACATTAAGGAATGAATTTATAAGATAATAACTGAAGCAATGAAACTTCGGTTAGCCCTTTCTTGTGAGAGAACTACCCTTAACGATTTGCAATTTCTATCCACAGGTTCACCAACCTTTGTTTCTAACTGAATTGATATTTTATAAGCTAGTTCATGATTCATGAGCTATAAGGAAGTTAGAGTTCCACGACATATTGAAATAATCAGAGTATTAAAGTCAAAAGAAAAGTTATACGACAAAGATTAGGTATTTAAAATATCAACAAAATATCAAAGAAAGAGTCTAGGTAAATTCAAGTGAAAACAAATATAAATAGGGATAATTAAAAATTTAGAAAAAGAAAATGTTAATCAAGAAAATTAGTTAACGAAGGCAATTCACCAATCATAAACTGATGCACAAGTTATTACCACTGAGAACCAACCAGAACAGAAAAGTTAAATTAAAAGAAAATTAGGCCCTTTACGTTGGTCGCCAATTATGTAAGCCTCATACGTTGGAGCGCCAATTATGTAACCAACCTCCCTTTTAAAAGATATTTATGCCCGAGCTAGCAGGGAGATTGGTTAAACATATTAAGGTTCTAGGTTTTTTCACAGTAATAATAACAAGTTAAAATGAAAGGTTTTTACTATCCTCCTTTTACATAGAGTGAGACTTATCTTGTTTTTTTACAAGTATTGACGTTTGAGATTCCTCTTTAGACTCTTGACTTCTGCCCTGGTTCAGCTGTGGTTTCCAGTGTGAATATCAGCCCCAGATAACGTGGATATCAGCTCCAGGTAAGGTAAGGTGGTTTTTAGATCCAACCAAGGTTTATTTTCAACTCCAAACAAGGTGGCGTCTATCAGACGCCACAGATACTCAATAAATTTTAATAAACTTTAATACAAACTATTCGTCTAATAGATATTGATTATTATTTAAACAATTAATGGACTGGTCTCTTCAACAGCCATTTGCTGAAAGAGAACGATCTTGTACCTGTTAATTCGACGTCTCGATTTATCGTAACACGCAGGTCAATAATCATAGATGGAATAACAAAAGTGAAGCGTGGAATCACGATACTCTGATTCGGAATTCAGTGTCGGCGGTTCATCGGGGAATTGACACGTTACAAGTTTTGATGTTTGCCTTTCACGATGGACACTGTGTTAGTAAGAGTGCTAAGTTGGTGTGTATTAAAGAAACATAGGAGCCAGTTAATATGGATGATGAAACTTCAAACACGTAAGTACCGATAAGTTGAAGTGCCTTCCCTACCATATCGAAATATCCAAGGATATAAAATTGTCATGTACACTATTCTAGGTTAACGCGAAAGAGAAAACGCGATCCAGAAACATGGAAGCGGAATATGAATAAAAAAGTATGTGAGCATGGAAGGGAGTATAGAGATGTGAAGGGAATTCTGAAAAGGCAAAGGAAACCCAAATTGGAAAATTGCGAGTGTAAGTTCAAATGTGGAAGCAAAATTTCCGTTGAAACAAGAAAGAAGATACATGAGGAGTTTTGGTTATTATCAAATGCGGGAAAATTACATTTCTATAACAAAAATGTAACTCAAACTCCCAAAAAGCTGTCAAAGATAAAAATTCAAGGAGACATTTTTCATATCAGTACTATTTCCACTTAACTGAGCATACGTTGGATGACTATCGACTGCGTGTTTGCAAGGCATTACTACTAGTACACTTGATGTAAGCCAAAGGAAAATTTCATATTTTTCGAACAGAATAGATCCCAAATACTCCATAAAAATACGACAAGGAAAGCACCAAAAAAAATTACGGGAAGAAGACAAAAGTTTGGTGAGAGCCCATATCAACTCCATTCCGAGGATCGAATCGCATTATTGTAGAATGCGCACCAATAAAGAATATTTTGAATCAACTCTCAATTTTTCAAGGCTTTATGAATTATACGAGGAGTGGTGTATTGAGAAAAATATAACACCAGTGAAAAAAAGCTCTTACAGGAATATATTCAATTATGAATTTAAGATTGCGTTCATCAAACCAAAGTCTGACAGATGCGATATCTGCGACGAGTTCCGGATTTTGGGAAATAAGGCAATGATGGCATTGAAAATGTTGAAAAATTTACTAAACACTTTAAATCTGAAGAAATCTGTAAAATAGAAAGAGATACAAACCGTCAACTTTCCAATAATACACATTCCATAAACCCGAAATGAGTATTACTGTTAAAGTTGACTTTACAACAAGGGAATTAATTTCAAAAACGAAAATTGTCATAGACTACAATAGTAACATGGGAGCTGTAGACCAGACAGATATATTACAGACCTCTAATGAGTGGAAGCGTAAATCTGTTAAGTGGTACAAAAAAGTTTTTTTCATTTCATTGATATGATTTTATTGAACACATGCTGTATATGGGATGAAAACCGAAAAGACTGTACCAATTGCAGATTTCCAGCTTTTACTGGTACAAGAACTTCCCCAAAAGTACCATTCTGAAACGGCCAGAATTTCTGCGAGGAATAATTTTACATCTTATTCTCCTTTGCGACTTACTGGAAGACATTTCCTCTCACATTTGCCAAAAACTGATGGTGGCAAGCTAGAGTAGGTAGTAGAAAGAAAATAAGAAGGGAAACTACATGCCAATGCAGTCTTTGCGATGTCGGTTTAAGCGTTATACCATGTATGGAATTTTACCATACCATAAAGTTTATTGGGTATAACCACAGCTATTTTTATTATATAACTCATATTTCGTTGAGTTCGAATGATTTTTCATGTTATTATAATGAAATAAATTTCGCTGCCATTTTTGTTATATATCTTATATTTTGTTTTTTGTTGAGTTCGAATGATTGATTATGTTATCATAATGAAATGAATTTTGTTCTTTTCTTTCTGAACATTTGTTCACGTTATTCCCTATTCATTATTCCGAATTCATAAAATAGAGAAGAATATCATTGTTGCTCAATTCAAGATTCAAAGATACGCATAAATGCGTATCTTTGGAGACGAGAGACTCTAAAATGTGTATAGTGTTTGAGCGGAAGACGCACGATTGCGTAGGCCCTGAAAAGACCCGTCTGAGAAGCCAGATCACATAACATAAGCCCGTCTCGAAAGGGTTGAAGAGGCCCCGGAGGCATTTACCTTCTAGTCAAGGTAAGATAATGATATATTTAGGTAGAATAAGTACTAATTTGTCAAAATCCCGCTTTCTATAGATACCTAAGTGGCAGAATTTTATAAGATTTTTACAGGTTGTGTTTATCGTGAAAGTAATAGGTGCTTCCAGGAGAGACGAATTATATAGAATGGAATTCAATGATCTTAAAGATTTTAGTTGAAATTCCGAACATCAAAAAATAGACCTCCCGAAAATTCACAGTAACGGGGGAATATTCCGACGTCATAAAAAAGTATTGGAGTATGCGAAGAGTTGGTGTCATAGATAATTCTTTTTTTATTAATTATCAAAAAGGAAAATGTACTTCCCGAAGATTTGGCATTACTAAGGTAGAAAATATGGGTAAGCGAATTGCTACATTGCTAAAACTACAGAATCCTGAACTTTACACGGGTCATTGTTTTCGCCGATCTTCGGCAACAATTTTGGTAGATAGTGGCGACGAAATAAAAACACTAAAACAAACAAAAGAAGAAGGAGCAAAAACATTCCTACTAAAAATAATCAAAGTAAAAATGGTGCATAAAAAAAGTCTTCGAATAGAGTAGTGAATGTGAAGATATTTCAGACAATTTTCTATAAGTTTGTTCCAACCTTGAATCATAAACAGATTTGCAAATCGTTCTCAACGCGCATGTCTGTAAAATATTGGTTCCCTGCTCTATGGAAGTTCGAAGTAGTGAGTCATCCTCGTAATATCATAATCTGTGAATAATTTAATTTTAGTGCTAGTAACGGTTTTTCGTTAATTTTTATTTTATTAGACAAAAAATTTAATAGAAAATCATTAAAATGGAACAAGAAGATAAGCCAGCCACTGCAATATTTAAGAAATGTTATTCATTTTGAAGTTATTACATGTTTTTATTATGTCCTATTTCGGGTTACTTGGAGATTCCATAATTTTTCCTGGTCAATCAATCACAATCAAAAGCAACTCAACTGCAGCTGGCACCAAATTCAAAAGAATTTGTTGCTAATTGGACAACTAACCAAACAAAAGTGCTGTCATAAATTTATAAACAAAACAGATCAAAAGTGGGCACATTTGAAATTGAAAATTTTAAAAAATTGTGTGAGATTATAGCCACAAAAAATAATGAAATTCCAAAAACCAACTACACTTCAAGCCATGTGGAAAATAGGTGGAGGGAGGGTGGTTGAACGATCATACAAAAAATTTTCGCAAAATTTCAAAATTTTTGTGGCAAACAGAATATCACAGATTCAAGGTTTAACTGACAGACAATGTTAGCATTATGTTAAATCGCATGAAAATCCAGCAGATATCCTTTCTAGAGGGGTTAGTCCCGGGGTGCTCATTCGCAATCAATTATGGTGGAAGGGTCCATCCTGGTTGTCTTTAGAACAACAACATTGGCTCCAATCAAATACAAAAATTATAAACCTATCGAATCTACCAGAGATAAAATCTAAATCTATAAGCTCTTTAATATCTAAGAACATAAATGACTTGGACATATTTGATACATTTTCTTTTTTAAACGAATTAGTTAATGTTTGGGCTTATTGCCTTAGATTTGTTAACAATTGTAAAAAACATAATTATTCAAGGAAAACTGAGAATCTTAGCGCGGAAGAAATTAACCACAGTTTATGGTACTTAGTAAAAGCCGCCCAAACCATTGAATTTGAAGCAGAAATAACTCATTTAAGGTCAAATAAAACAGTCGGGTCGAAAAGCAAACTATTAAACCTGAACCCGTTTATTGATCCAGGGACTCTTTCGGAACTCGTTGAACAGAACGCCACGCCGACATAGATTACATTATAAAAATATATAAATAGTTACAGTTGTGTTAAGAAGCATTTTATATAAAATAAACTGAACAAAATAAATTTTTATTCGTGTTATTCCACGTAATAAACAGAAGCTTTGGTTAACATTTTCATTGATCACTGGGGTAGTGAAGACATGTTGCCTTTCATTGGTAATAAAAACATTTACTTAAGTTTCAATAAATATTATTCATACAAAGTGATAAATAACAAAGTAATTAAAACTATTGAAGAATCATTATCGTGTGAAAAACACGAAGAAGCCGATTCTAGGATTATTTTTCATATTTGCCAACTCGATTTTGACGCAGAAGTTGTTATACGCTGTTCTGATTCTGATATTTTAATTATACTTCTGGGAAATATGGATCACCTGAAAGCATCTTTGAAAATTTGGATACATATGGGTGTTGGAAATCATCAGCGTTACATAAACGTCAATGAATTATACCAAATTCTTGGTGACTCTTTATGCAAAGCTTTACCATGCTTCCACGCAATCACCGGATGTGATTACACGCCAGCTTTTTTTAGAAAAGGCAAAGTTAAGCCTTTTAAAATTTTAGAGAATTCTAAAGAATACCAGTTAGCTTTTGGAAATGTAATAACGGATAACGAAGAAGTACTTGAAACTACGTTTGTAACCCTGAAGAAATATATTTATCAAATGTATGGAGTTAAAAATTGTTCGGATGTTAATGTTGTTCGATTTCATTTATTTTCAAGCACGTTTAAGTCTAAAGAATCAGATGAGAACTTTGACAAAAAATTTCGAAACTTTGACTCTTCCAGTTTGCCACCCTGTGAAGCAGAATTGCAACAGCATTTATTGAGGGTTCGTTAGGTGACGAAAATTTGGAGAAATGCTCACTTAAAACATCCAACATCTTTATCTCCAATGGCTTTCGGTTGGACCATCAACGGTAACAAATATTAATTTGTCTGGTTGGGAGATCAATTGCCATCCTCAGTTGCAGTTATTATTGTTCAAAGTAGCATGAAATAGAACATTTATCAATAATAACTAAAATGTTTTATAACGAACAAGAAGAATTACACTGTTTATTTTTTTCTATTGCAGAAATTAGAGTTTTAGAAGATAACTAAAGTTCCCAAGAAGATGATATGAATGACACTGACAAAGACAGCGACGATGATGATGATGATTATGAAGATGCCTTTTTTTGTGACGTCACTATAGGCTAAAACAACTTGAAAAACTTAATATTAATTATTTATAATTCACATTTAGTAATCAGGAGAATTTAAATAAAAAGTGCTGTTCTTGAAATTTTAATCTAATTTTATATTCCTTTTTATGCTTAAATTTTTTTTGAAACTTATTATTATTATTATTATTTTTATTATTATTAATATTATTAATATTATATATATACAGTGACAAGTAATTTACTTTTGTAATGGTTCTCTGTCTCATTCTCGACTTATTTTGCAACTGTCTCTCTCGGACTACTAGCATCGTACTGCAATACTTTTCATGACTTTTTCATTTTATTTCAAGGCTTAACAATCGAATTAATGTCTGGCAAATTAATTTTAAGTTTTTTTTATCTTTGAATAACATAATAATCATGAAATACTTTGAAATTTTTATTGAAAAAAAATCGCGTATGGCACATATGTAATTAGCAATGTCAAAAATGTCTGGCAATTAAAAAGGTATATCAGATAGACTTATTCAAAAACAAAAAATTAAATATTACGCCTCTTAATATGTTTTTAAAATCCAGGATTATTACCTGGACAGATAGGATGCGCACTACCCAGGTAGCAGAGTGACGTCTAATCGACGTCATTTTCAGTACAATATACGTCATTGACGTCAGTTGTCCTAAAACTGACGTCCATATGACGTCACATATATGCCTAATTAATGACGACTTCTGAATGACGTCCCAAGTACGTTATGAATGGGTGATAAGTACGACCAAACAATTTTTGTTATTGCTTTTCAAAATTTTTGTCAGGAAGAAATTAGTAGAGGTGCTTTGTGAAGTAGATTCCCAAACTTATAAATATTTTTTTCGTGCCTTTAAATAATTTTTTACTGTAATTTATATGTCTCATCTTTTTGCAAGTATATGAATAGATTCAGTAACATGTGAAATTTAATCATCGAGTGGGAAAGAAAACTTGACCGTTAAGGACATTTTGTATGAAAACATAGGAATGGTTCACTGAACGTCACTTGCTCAAGCTTGTCATCCTTATTTTCTACGTAGAAAAGTAAAGGATGTTCACAAGACAAAAAATAACGTTCTGTCTGCAGATGATCTCCGCTATAAACTAAGAGATAGAATAAAAGCAATATTTGTGTTACAGACAGAGACACAATTATGCAAGAGCTTCGATCTTTTTTCATTTGTCTGTCAGCGTTGCTGATGATTCATTTTATCACTCGTCCAATGAGATGACAAGAATTTGAAACTGCGAATTCTGCGATTTTTATGAATTATGATGATACGGTTTGTTTATTTGTGGTAACTTACTCACTTGTAGTTAATATAGCAGTGGCTTCAAGAACAGGAAATATAAGTGTACAGCAAAAAGAAGAATTAATTAGATTTATGCGAGAAAATCCCAAGTTAACAGTGGGAAAATTTTCTTCAAATTTCACCATCCAAGACGGACAAAATTTGTGGGAATAATGTGCAATCTTACTGAATGCTATACCAGGGGCAAACAAAGATTGGATTCATTGGCGAAAAGTAAGTTCGTTACAGTAATTTTATAAATGCTAAAATAAAAATTTTTCCTTAGACTTGACAAGATGTAAAAAAAGGAGTAAAACACAAAAATGCCAAATTGAATAAAGATGTGTTGATGACTGGCGGTGGTCCACCTCCAGATATACATTTTGATTAGGAGGACACCACTGCATTGGAGATTATGTCCACTTCCCAATTAGAAGCACATATAAATATATTGCAAAGTGACACATTCTTTGATTTCGGGGACAATAAAGTGAGCTTATAAGTGAGCAATAAATTATTTAACATCGTTAATAAATTGTGCAAATCAAATGCTATTAAATATATACAATATTTATTTTAAGGAAATAATTTTTGTTGAGGAAAGCACTTCCAATGCGCCAAATTTTATTGAGATTGGAAAAAACGAGGAGATTGTTATACCTGAGCCTGTAAGATCTTGTGAAAATCAAATGCTTGTAAATATATACAATATTTATTTTAAGGTAATTTCGGAAAAACCTATTGTAGAGGAGCACACTTCTAATGAGCCAGCTTTTATTCAGATTGGGAGAAAAAAGAATATTATACCTGAAACTGTAAGTTTCTTTTAGTTGTAGAATTAATTAATTTTCAATTTTTTTCTAAGGGATCATCATCGTAATGCAAAAAGAATATAAATAAAGTACTAGTAAGTAGATTTTTTTTAATACCATACATAAAAATAATACAATTTTATTTGCAGGCTGAACACGATTACCCAAAAAACTCTCGTGGTCATCAAAATAAAGACAATATAAATATTGAGTTAGTTAGTAGAAACCCTTCAGCCAAAGCCATTAAAATTGATTGATGATGACAGTTCCAGGAAGTCGTCTATTGTTATACATGACAGCTCAAGGTCATAAATCATGGCCGGTCTATTGTTATGTGCAGTCTTTTGTTAGAGGAGGTGTTTCTATTGTTTGGCAGGTGTTCGAGCAGGACCGTATTAACTAATGATTGAGGGTCGTGAGAATTAAATATTTTTTACAAATTTAGACAAAAATTCGTAAATCGTAAGAAATCCACCCCTGACATTAGTTATTCGACGTGTGTAATATTTCTAAGAAAACACACACAAAAGGTTGACGCGAATATCTCTTCACAAAAGCGGGTGGCAGGTCTTTTGTTCCTATTCTTTCTATTGTTTGGGCAGGTGTTCGGGACAGGACCGTATTAACTAATGATTGAGGGTCGTGAGAATTGAATTTCTCTTCACAAATTTAGACCAAAATGCGTAAATCGTAAGAAATCCAACCCTGGCATTAGTTATTCGACGGGGTTAATATTTCTAAGAAAACACACACAAAAGGTTGACGCGAATATCTCTTCTCAATCGTCATCAATAGATGGTAATTACAACTCAACAATATAACAGAGTATTGCCCAATTGATTATTTTGCCGATTTCATCCTTACTGAAAATGCTCGTAATGGATATACAAACTTGTACTGAATTTATAAAATTGAGTTACAATGACTCACTCCCCATATGTATGAATTGCTTGTAAAATATTATTTCACTATTGAGAATATTGTGTTAGATAGTATCATATGATAGAGATATTATGTATACTATTAGTAATGTACCCCCCCCCACCCCCCCCCCCCCCCACCCCCCCCCCCCCCCACCCCCCCCCCCCCCCACCCCCCCCCCCCCCCACCCCCCCCCCCCCCCACCCCCCCCAATTGTTATATAATATCCTACATTTTTGTACATAGCTCTACCAACATCGCCTTTATATACAATTACATTACTAATAGTATACATAATATCTCTATCATATGATACTATCTAACACAATATTCTCAATAGTGAAATAATATTTTACAAGCAATTCATACATATGGGGGGTGAGTCATTGTAACTCAATTTTATAAATTCAGTACAAGTTTGTATATCCATTACGAGCATTTTCAGTAAGGATGAAATCGGCAAAATAATCAATTGGGCAATACTCTGTTATATTGTTGAGTTGTAATTACCATCTATTGATGACGATTGAGAAGAGATATTCGCGTCAACCTTTTGTGTGTGTTTTCTTAGAAATATTAACCCCGTCGAATAACTAATGCCAGGGTTGGATTTCTTACGATTTACGCATTTTGGTCTAAATTTGTGAAGAGAAATTCAATTCTCACGACCCTCAATCATTAGTTAATACGGTCCTGTCCCGAACACCTGCCCAAACAATAGAAAGAATAGGAACAAAAGACCTGCCACCCGCTTTTGTGAAGAGATATTCGCGTCAACCTTTTGTGTGTGTTTTCTTAGAAATATTACACACGTCGAATAACTAATGTCAGGGGTGGATTTCTTACGATTTACGAATTTTTGTCTAAATTTGTAAAAAATATTTAATTCTCACGACCCTCAATCATTAGTTAATACGGTCCTGCCCGAACACCTGCCAAACAATAGAAACACCTGGTCTAACAAAAGACTGCACATAACAATAGACCGGCCATGATTTATGACCTTGAGCTGTCATGTATAACAATAGACGACTTCCTGGAACTGTCATCATCAATCAATTTTAATGGCTTTGGCTGAAGGGTTTCTACTTTAGTTCGGCTATCTGAAAAAAAAACTTTTATCAGAAACAGAATACCGAAAAGAAAAGCTTGAAATTTTGAAATTAGAATATGAAAGAAATCTGAGAAAAGATGAAGACAACAAAAATTTGAAGTTGAAGTTGTATCCTTATTGAAAGAAATTGCTTACAAATTAAGTATATATTTTATTTTTCCACTTTGTAAGTAAAAAACAATCCCACCCAATTGTACATGAAAAAATAGCTCCGACTCCGGGATTTTCTGCAATAAATAATAATTCAAAATTAAACAGTAAAGAAAAACTAACTCCCACAGTGAGATGCTCTACACCAATTTCTTCCTTGGTTGGAAAACAAGGTATGTAAAATGGCTTAGATATTTTTAATTTTTGTTGTTTTTTTAGTACTATAACTTCACTGTATTGCTTTTTGTTAGCATTTAAAGAAAGTTTTTGATTGACTGAAAATGAAACTGACAAAAATAAAACTGAAACTTACAGTTGAAGTTCAAAATGAACAAATTTTAAACATTTTAAACAAACGAGATACAAATGCAAAAACTAATATATCTACACATTTGCCTTTACTCCCTGTAAATTTGCCATTGAACCATAAAGATATTCAACAACTAGAAGAATTCCTGGTGAATAAAGAACAGTTCAATTTATTGGTAAATTATGGTGAAAATGATGTGTTATTTTAAGCTTAACTTGATTTCTTCTTTTAAGCAATCTTACCTTGCGTCTATGGGAGGCAACAGTATTACCACTCGAACAAACCGAATACTGAGAAACCTACTGACAGATAATATTGCATCTTCATATAGTTTTTTTGGTCGCAAGAAACAAGATTTCCATAGCCTTCAATTAACCAACCTTATCATATGTAAGTAATAATTAGTTGTCCATACTGTAGTTCTTCATATTTTAAAAAAGGTAAATTTTGGTTCAGAAAAGTATAAATTAAAAATGAAAGAAACAAAAAACACATACTTCCCTCATTTAGAAAAATTGAAAAATATTTTTGTTATAACCCATAATTGACCTACTTTAATGCTTTCTCTGAGCAGTGTATTATTGAGTGCCTTTTTTAATACTAACTCACTCCTCAATGTTTCTTGATTTTGATACTTCAATATTATTTATGCTCTACACGTTAAAGAAGAAAACTGGCATCTGAAAAAAAATGTTAATGTCCTGCTATGTATTAATTACTACTTTTTTATATTTTATTTTTCCTTAAAATTGATATCTGTTTCAGCTTCAGTGAAACTTGGAACTCCTCAATCAACAGATCAAGAAGTTGAAGATGTTACCAAAAGCTGGTTTAAACATGCACCCGAAAGGCACAGGAAGAAAGTAGAAAATAGATAAAATGTTACGAAGAAAAAGTGTCGTGGGTAAAAGACAATTAAATAGGAGAGTGGCACGAGGGGTTAAACAATTTTTGAAAAAAATAGAAAATTGTGAGAATCAAAATATTTTGGAGTCTAACATAAGTGAAAATAGTCTTTCAACTTGTTTCGATTTGGATAGTGATCAAGAAATTATATATCAACAAGTGGAACCTGATCCATTTGAAAATCTTTTAGCTTCTACAAATTCAGATCATGTCACTCATGTAGATTCCGTCAATAATAATAACTTTATTAGTTTAGTTGATAACACAAATACATGTGATTTAAGGTCATCATTAGCTCATTGAGCCAGTGTAAAACATAAAGTTCCATAGAATTGTGTAAATGATTTACTGCACATACTTTCTCCATATCATAAAAGTTTACCTTTAGATTGTCGTACTTTATTGAAAACTTCAGTAAACTCAAAAGAAAAAAAACTAGACAATGGCACATATATACACATGGGCTTAAGAACAGCTTCAAACAACATAATTATTAACTAATTTTAAAATTAATTTTATTGAAAATATAATAAACCTATCTTTCAATATAGATGGTTCACCTTTGTTTAAAAGTAATAAGTTACAATTTTGGCCTATATTGTGTTTGATAAAAAATTTTGAATTTTCTCGTCCATTTATTGTTGGCATTTTTTTTGGAACTTCTAAACCAGCACCCCTTAAAGATTTTCTTGATAATTTTATTGCTGAACTTGGTGATTTGTTAGAAAATGGTTTTTCATTTAATAATACCAATTTTCAAATAAGAGTTCACAGTTTTGTGTGTGACGCGCCTGCTAGAGCATATTCAAAATGTGTCAAGGGTCATACTGGTTACTCAGCATGCGATAAATGGGAAGAAGTGTGGGGTGAATTTCATGGAAGAGTTGTATTGTTAAGCACTAAATCTATTCGGCGAACTGATAAGTCCTTTGAGTTAAAATCTGATGAAGATTATCATCTAAATGATTCACCTCTCATGGAGCTAGGTATAGGTATGGTATCTACATTCCCGATTGAGTACATGCATTGTATATGCATAGGTGTAACTAAAAAGTTACTCCTCACTTGGATTTCAGGTAGTTTAACTGTTCGTTTGCATAACCGCTTGATTAGCCAAATCTCTGAAAAATTATTAAGTATAAGATGCTGCATTCCCATTGAGTTTAATAGAAAACCAAGATTTCTATCAGATTTATCTTATTGGAAAGCAACATAGCTACGTACATTTTTAATATATGTAGGACCAGTAGTATTAGAAAGTTATTTGGACATATCTGTATATAAAAATTTTTTGTTATTCCATTGTGCTATAACAATATTGTTGTCTGCAAAACATATTTCAACTTTTGGAGCCGACTTTGCAGGCAGTCTATTAGATACATTTGTAGATCATTCCAAAAAAATTTATGGCAATGAGTTTATTATTTATAATGTCCATATGCTTTGTCATTTGCATGAAGACGTCAAGATTTTTGGACCTCTCGATCAGTTTTCCTCTCGAAAATTTTCTAGGTCATCTAAAGGGTTTAGTTAGGTCTCCTGTTAATCCATTGGCCCAAGTTTACCGTAGGTTAAGCGAAGAAAATAATTTTATTTTCAATTCTGAGGATTCAAGTGAATCACTAAGTAATACACACTTATTAGAACATGTGACTGGACCAGTAATAGAGAACATTGCCATTTCAAAACAGTTTAAAAAACTTGTTCATAATAAAGTTGTTTATTGTTCAAATAGTTATAAATCTTCAGATAACTATTTTATTTCTAAAGCCGGCAAAATTGTTCAAATTGAAAGTATAATTGTTACATCGTATAACACGATAGTTTTACTTGGTAAAGAGTTTTTGACATATGAGAGTTTTTATGAGTATCCAATTGAATCAAGCTTGCTTGGTATTTATGTTGTAAAAGATTTATCTTTAGGACCTTGTAGAAATAAAAAGCAAATGTTTAATTGTGCCTTCAAATAGATTAACCAATGATTTAGTGTGCTTTCTACTGGTTCATTCCATCAATTAATTCAGCACTTGATAAAAACTGATTGATCTTTATGTTTAAGTACTCTACTTTAATTAAGTGAAAAATTTTTGTTAGTATAATGATAGTGATGATTTGTGTATAGAAAATTGAAACATTGATGAATTTACTTTATAGTTTAGCACTGTCTTATTTTGAATAAATTCTGTAGTAAGTTGGATCTTATTAAGCTTCCTATGTATTATTATATGTTTGATATATTTTCCCATAAGTATTGCACCACCAGATCGAGACATTTGGTTTGTTGTTGTCAACAAATCCTACCTGTAACTTTTCTGTTGATGAATAAACAGTTTTTAAAGTATATTATCTTTTATTTTGAATTTATATATCCCATAATGTAGGTCACCATAGTAACCTCTTTCGTCGTTTGGTCATAGTTGACGTCCGAAATACGTCTCGTTTGGTCACAGTTGACGTCCAAGGTACGTCTCAGTTTGACGTCACTTGGCTTGACTTATAAGGTCATATAGACGTCACATGGACGTCATTTGGGTGTCAAAATGACGTCCTTCGCGACACAAACGTGACGTCATTATGACGTAATATTAACGTCATCCTGCTACCTAGGTAATGAACGCAACCACTACCGCCAGCTAGATAGCCCAGACTCTAACCGAAAGATCAAGAAGGACGACATATCACGAAATCAGCTGACCTAAAATTCTTACTTTTTAAACGTTGCTAGTTCCCGTACTAAAAGATATCAGCATCATACGAAATATTAAATAACTGTGAGTATCTCTTTGACAGTGACGGATTTTATAGGAAGTCACCAAAATCACAGCTCGTCGTTGAATTCAAAAAAATTATAACTCTGGTACAACCTCTCAAGAAGAAATAATAAATTCAAATACTTTCAAAATTTATATTGTTGATGGTATGGCACTTGCTCACAAAATCCAGTTTAATAAGTTCAATACTTTCGGTGATTTTGCCGAAGCTCTTTTCAAAAAAATTATGCAATTCTCTACGTTGCAAGGCATGAGGATAAAAGATGTTATATTCGATAGATATGACGACATCAGAATAAATTACAACTTGTTCGATTTCTTTGCACTAATGCTCCAAAACATGCACTAGTAAAATAAGACTGCGAGATGTACATTTGTGGAGGATTCGACGATCTAACGAAATGATTCAAGTTGCAAGGGTTTTTATTTTATGAGGTACTTGAATTACAATCAAATCACTCAGAAGCTGATACAAGAATATTTTGCAACATATTCCACGCAGTGAGGATTCAATCTGCTCATATTATTGTAATCAGTGCTGATACAGATGTGGTCATCTTGGCAATTTATTTCTGGAAATACTTAGCAAATATTGGATGTCTTGGGCTATGGTTCGACGATTCTCCTACAATGAAATATTTTCTAGGATGCCATTTAGCTGCTGAATCCCTGGGTGAAAGCATATGCGATATTTTGCCAGCATTACATGCTCTAAGTAGCTGTGATACTACTAGCAGATTTAGCAGTAAAATGCAATGTTTGAAAGCTGCATCTGAAGTTTATGTACAAACAGCTCTTATGTCTTTGAGAAACCTTGACCTACAGAATGAGAAAATGAAACAGTTAGAAATAATTTCCACATATTTATTCTCAAAAAAAAAATTTATTTGCTGATGAACTCAAAACATATGTTTCGGTTTTGATTTGATGAAAGTGATATGCACATCAGATGCTTTGCATTTGCATTCATTAAGGGCTACAGTACAAACATTTATTTGGCAAAATTCTCATCAAACACAATTACAACCCATTGATTATTGTTTATATGTGGTTATGAAAATCTGAACGGTAATCTCGATGCACGAATCTGCTCAAATATATTTACGATGATGCCACCTTTCATGTCAAGGTAATAGTAGGAGAGCTGGCACCAATTTTTGGGTAGGTACTTGAGGCAAGCTGAAAACTTGTCACATACCTCTCCTATTATATCCCAACACGGAATTGCAGACCTGGCTGGTGAGTAGCGGGGCTAAATCCAGCCCTAAATTTTTAAAAATATTAATTTTTTTCCCCAAAAATATATTTGAGGCAATACGCAATTTATTTATGTTGCAGTGTAAAACTTAACGAGTACGAAAAAAATGAGCCAGACAATTTAATCGGGGGTTTAACATTGCCGTGCAGAAATTTTTTGCAAAAAATTATAAAAATGATTTTGAGGCAGCTTGAAATTTTAATGGAGTGTTATTTATAACTTAAAAATAAGATTCCCAAAAAGACAGATCATTTTTTTTACCTGCCAGGTGATCAACAAATAATGGATGGGTACGAGCCTGTAGTGCTATAGACAAGCTGTAGTGTGAGAGAGAGCGCATATCGACGGCTGCCTTCGTTCTTGCTTGCCGCGTTACTATTGATCCATGAGGTTTCTAGTCGTTATTTTCAGTCGTATTATTCTACTAATGGTGTTACACGTTTTTAAACTTAAATAATCAGAAAATGTCTAGTGAAAAGTTAGTTTGTGTTATTTGTAAAAAAAAAATGGTACTAAAGTGATTGCTTTTGTGGAGAAAACTCTCAAAAAAAATCAGGTGTTAGAGATCCGTAAACATCATGGGTTAAAATATAATGGTATTGTTTTTGCCTAACCTTACAGATGGTTATCACACAAGTTGTTATAAGAGTTTTATAGCTGTGATGAAAAAATATATTGAAAATACTGTGATTGAATCTCATGTTTGTACTCTTACAAAAGGTATAGTATTAATTTAATTATTTTTCAAGTAATATATACTGACAAATAAAATAAAGCATTCGCAGCACTGAGTTTATCAATTTTTTTTTCATCTCGAGGGACCCACAGTTTAACGCCGGTTCCGAACGGCCAATGGGCTTGTAAACGGAGTACATTACCCAACAATTTATCTTTATAAATAGAACCACTAAATTCCTGACATAAACAACATCCAAGAGCAAGGTGGGACTCGAACCCACATCCTCGGCTTACAAGCGGTATCCTTACCGCTGGTCTACCGAGGCCTCTTCATCAATTTTCTTACTGACATAATAAAATGTTCAGTATACTTTTATCACTATTCTATCTTTTACCTGTATAGTTCAATACAATAGCTCTAACATCTATACATACATAAAAACTACCTGCTCGTATTCTAAGGGTCACTCAAAAACTGTTTATGTTATTTTAAAATAGAATTTTTCAACTTACTTATATTTCATATATAACTAAAGTTACTTCTTGCTTAAGTAAAACTAAATTTCTTGTGATAGGCATAAAATTAATAAATTTTAATAGAGTTTCTTTTTTCCCAATGAATAAAGAACATTTTTATTTCATGTTTTTTGGCGTAATGAACATCTCATTTAATTACTTTTATAAATCTGATGATTTTTAGTATTAACAAAAATTTGAATAATATTTTTTAAAAATTTTTCATTACAGACAATTTATTATCCGACAATTCATACACAGCAGAACCATTTACAACACTCCAACCATCCACATCTACAGCTGAACCAGCAACATTAGAACCCCAGCCATCGACATGTCTACTTCAGCCATCTACATCTAAACCAGAAGCTGATGTTAGTGATAATAATGAAGACAACGTCACTGATACGTCAAATACACTTGTAGATATCGATGTTGATAATAATTCCGAGCTCAATCAAAAAATTTGTATTTTTTGTGACAAAAACTTTAAAAAATATCCAGGACAACGACAACCGCTTTCTGAATTGAATGAAGATGGTTTAATGAAATCCTTAGAAAAATATAAAACATTTATCCAAACAGAGACCTTCCAAAAAATACAAAATTCGAAAACGGCATATAATCATCGCATTTGCAGAAAAAATTACTTCAATAAATTACAGGAATTTGAAAACAAACCGGAAACAAATTACCACAAAAATTTACAACTGCATGAAGAAGCTTTCGATGAAATTTGTATTTTTATCGATGAAAATATGATCAACAATAAGAAATGTTATTCTTTCACTTTTATTCGTACTCATTATTCAGAAGTTATTTCAAATATAGCAACGGAAAAAGGTGGAGAATATAATAACATTTTCAGCAACTCACTTTGTGAATAATTTAGGCAAAAAATATCAAGATAGCTTACAAATTTTATAAGTACATAATAAAAAAATTCTTGGACCAAAAGATTATTTAATCAACGACGATTTATTCACTTTAATAGAAGAGTCAGATATTCTCCAAAACGCGGCGCTTATTAAGAATGTATTTTTGTTTCATATGTTTCCGTCAAAAATACACTTTTTTCAATATAAATGTTTTCAAGAATATTTATTTTTTGTTAAAATGTTTATTTTATGTATAAATATATATTATATGTATAATTTTTCAAATATTTTTTTTTCAAGCAATTTGATGTACATGTTTTTTTTGCATATTTGTTGTTTTCAATAGGTGTTATTTTTTTGGACGCCTATTCATTTTGTTAAAATATTTATTTTTGTTCAAAAGTTAGTTTTTCAAATATTAATATTTTAAATAAATAAAATCAATTCAAATTTTTGTTTTGCATTCGTAATAACCTTCATGCCCAATATTCAGGATAAATGCTATTTAAACTTGAATAACCCATAAAATAGGTGAAAAGGTATGTATTTCAAAAATCTACGGAAATCTACCGATTTTTTCCGAACTTTCTACCGAAACTGTAGGTACGGAAGGTGGCATGTGAGATTTAAATGACAAAGTAATAGTATCTAGAATGATATCTCTTCATAAATAACTCAGAGGATATTTTTCAAAGTACTGTGAAAATATAGCTCTGATGTTTTTTGCCTGAGTAGGGGGCCTCCCTCTTCCAATGTGAACGTCTGTGAGGTGTCTTTCTATTCCTCCTCTATCCATTGATGTGTTGTACAAAAACGCAGAGTATTTCACGATTTTGTCAGCAAGGCCCACTGAATTTTTTATCGACTTTGAAAGTATGCGCCATTTCGAGTAGGTTACCCCGAATATACATTCCACTGTCTTTCGGGCACGTGATAAGCGGTCATTGAACGTTCGTCTTGTTTCAGTTAGTCCTTCGCGTTTGTATGGTTTCATGAGGTATGAGAGCAAAGGTTATGTTTCATCCGCAAGAATAACATAAGGAGCTTCCATTTGACTGTGTGGCAAAATGTCCGGTTCAGGGAACTTTTCGAGCCCATTTTCAATAAAACTGTATAGATCAGAAGCTAAATAAGTTCCCCCATCGCTCTGTTTTCCATATCCTCCTACATCAACAACAATGTACTTGTAGTCAGCATCGACAAGGGCCTGAAGAATTATGGAGAAATACTGTTTATAGTTGTAAAACATGAACCCAGAGTTCTCCGGACAAATTAGACAAACGTGCTTCCCGTCAAGAAAACCAACTACATGTGGAAAATTTTAGCTATCATTGAATTTGAATGCATTTCTTTTTAGCGATTCAGTAGAAGGTATTGGCATATGTATCTGGTGTAGTTCATCCCATATAGCTTCTACTGTTTCTATGACGATGTCAGCAACAGTTGACTTCCCCATCCGAAAACTGAAGGCCAGTGCTCTGAATGTTAATCCCGTTGAAAGATACCTGAAATGAAAGGAGATAAAGAAATATGTAATATTTACATAATACCTGTTGATGTATTTCATTCATTAACAGTTTGATAAATGAATTGTTATGACCTACAAGAAAAATTTTATAATTTGCGCTCTTCAACACTTCAAGTACCAATGATTCTTTCTCTTTCAGATGGGGTACTAATGAAGAAGTGGAAGAACCCTTGAGATGAATTTGCCGTAGAAGTTGGAAAATCCCCTCATCTTCGTTCAGGTGATTCTGGTGATCATCCTGAATCCAAGTGGCCTCACTTCAAGTCACTAATGTTTTTATTAGGCATAGTCAAGCCAAGAACCTCTTCAAGTAATTTGAGGAGCAACAGTAGTTCACAACAGCAAGATGAGAACGTTGAACTAGTGGCTCACAATGCCGACAATGAAACGGAACCAACGGAAGGTGTTCAGGAAATGGAAAATCAAGTGTCTAGTGTTCAACATGGTTCTCAGCAAACACAGTCGTATGGTTCCACACGGCCGAATTCTACGCATTCAGATCAGTCCTCCCGAAAAAGGAAGCGAGCTGACGGAAACGCAAAGTATAACCAGCAAATGCCCTTGAGGAACGAAAGGCTTCTTTTTTGGCTCATGTCATAAATGAACGCGGACGTACTACTGACAATGATGACGAATTGTTTTTTCGAAGCCTTTTGCCACATAACAGCAACATACCGCAACACTTGAAATAACGGTTCAGAAATCGAGTTCAGCTGCTACTTGACGAGTTTGCCTCAGATCAGACAAACCAATACAGTCCAGCGACTTAAACTCGCAGCGAATACCGTCCATTTAACAATGCGGCCCAGAATATAGTTCATTATCTGGTTCTACTCATGCAGAGTGTAGTAATTCATCTCACTCTCGTGAATCTTCTGTACAGCCTGAAAATGTGTATGAGGAACTGCGGAGTTTCTCGGGCGGAACTTGGTAAATTTTTGTTCAGGACATTTTCATAATTTGCAAATTTTTTTTAAAATTTTCTCTCGTTTCTCTTGTACCTACGTTCTAGTACATTTTCGTAATAAAATTGGATTAGCGTCAATTTCCTTGTTTTTTTTGTGATTCCTCAACACTTCAAAGTCGTGCAGGGGCTACTAATGCTCCTGAAACCATGACATTGATATGGGACCAGCTGTATACTTATATTTCATATATAACTAAAGTTACTTCTTGCTTAAGTAAAACTAAATTTCTTGTGATAGGCATAAAATTAATACATTTTAATAGAGTTTCTTTATACCTAATTAATAAAGAACATTTTTATTTCATGTTTTTTGGCGTTATGATCATCTCATTTAATTACTTTTATAAATCTGATGATTTTTCATAATTTGCAAATTTTTTTTAAAATTTTCTCTCGTTTCTCTTGTACCTACGTTCTAGTACATTTTCGTAATAAAATTGGATTAGCGTCAATTTCCTTGTTTTTTTTGTGATTCCTCAACACTTCAAAGCCGTTCAGAAGCTTCTAATTCTCCTGAAACCATGACATGGATATGGGACCAGCTGAGGACTAATCAAACAATTCGTTCGTGAGGTATTAGTGTTCGAAGTATTTCATTATTACTATTGTGTATTCTGTATTTTTGGGAGTGCAGTCGAGACCACAGCACTTAGGCCCCATTGGGCCCTTTGTGCATCCTCCCCGGGAACATCACCAGCCTAGGCTCCCAACCATCCCAGTCGTTTGAAAAAGAGGGTGATAGCACCTAGGGGAATTTCCCTCAAGGTAGCTAAAATTGGCCACCGTTCACCCAGAATGGATTCTCGGAGTGACAAGACAGCGGGGCATTCACAGAGGACATGTTGTACTGTCTCGTCTTCCTGTTCACAGCCTCTGCAGAGAGGTGTGTCGCTTAATCCCATATTAAATAAGGGCTTCCGAAGTTGGCAGTGTCCCGTTAAAATTCCCACGATATTGCGTAGTTTTCCTCTGGGCATCGACAGGTAAGTCATTGCTGCATCTTTATTGGGATAATTTAAAAGTTCCCTGGCAAGTCTGCAGGTGGTTGTTTCATCCCATAGGATTTTGAATTTTTGATGGGTGTTCTCCTTCATCATTTGTGACTTTGCTGTCAGCGGTAGTAGGCTGGAAGGGCCAGGACCGAATATGTTCAGGCCGGCTGCTTTTCTAGCCAATTCGTCAGCTTTTTTGTTGCCATTGCATCTCGAGTGGCCTTTAACCCAGCACACCATAATTTGGTTTGTATGGGATGCACCCGCAAGTGCTTGATGGCATTCCCATAGTGACTGTGAAGTTATTTTATGATTCTTCAGGGCCAGTAACGATTGTCTACTATCTGTGTAGATTTTAATGGTTTTGTTCGTTATGTTCCTACGAGCAATATCGTTCGCGGCTATGGTTATGCCCGTTAGCTCTGTCTGAACTATGTTGGCACATTTGTCCATGGTCCACTTAAGTTGAAATCGCAGGTGTCTCGAATATATTCCACAGCCTGCTCCTTTTTCTCGCTTTGATCCGTCCGTGAAAATATTGATCGTTCCTTCATCGGAGGTCTCATTTCCACTGTTTGTGTGAATTGAGTAGGATTTATCAAAAACAAATCGCGGAGGAATGCTGTCTGCCTTAACCTGTAGCAGGGGCATCGTGTTTGTAGCCTCAAGCCACAGGCGACGTCTAGTCTCCCCACATCCTACTTCTGGCTTTATACCAATAGTCTCAAGACGTGCCATAGTTGCCAAGGCCACTTCTTGTAGATAAATATCCAAAGGTGGCAGGCATAGCATCACCTCTATTGCCCTAGTTGGTGTTGTTCGCATAGCTCCGGTCACACTTAGACACGCGGTCCTTTGTATCTGCCCAAGCTTGAGTTTTGCTGTTGCCTGTTGGCTTTTAGGCCACCAGACAACGGCTCCATAGGCTATCATCGGTCTCACGATGGCAGTATATATCCACATGACCACCCTGGGTTTCAGTCCCCAGGTTTTCCCCATGATCCTGCGGCACTGTCCGTAGGAGATGTGTGCCTTTTTTAGTCTTCTCTCCAGGTGAAGATTCCAAGTGAGTTTGGCGTCAAAGGTCACTCCCAGATATTTGACATCTGACATGAAACTTAATTCTGTGTTTAGGAGAACAGGTGCTTTTAATGGCCCCAGTTTCCTTTTCTTTGTGAAGAGATCCATCTCCGTCTTTCTGGGGTTGATTGATAGAGAGTTCTCTTCACACCATCTTTCGATTATTCTCAGGGCTCCCTGCATTCTGTCGCACAGAACTCCTTCAAATTTTCCACTTAGCAGTATCGTTAAGTCATCTGCGTATGCAATTGAGTAGAATTCCTCATCGCATAGGCGGCGCAAGAGGATGTCGAGAACTAGGTTCCTTAGCAGCGCAGATAGGACAACACCCTGCGGCCAGCCTCTCGCGACCATTCCCCTGACGACGATGTTGTCTACACTGATTCTAACAGCTCTTTTTGAGAGCATGTTTGAGATCCAGCCCCTGACAGTCTGGGGAACACCTCTGTCTGCCAGTGCGGATTCAATTTTGGGGAAGGTGGTTTTGTCAAACGCACCCTCGATGTCTATGAACACCCCCAGGGTGGACTCTCTGTTGTCCAAAGATTTCTCAATCCGACCAGCGACCAGATGAAGGGCTGTGTCGGTGGATCTGCCTGGGGTATATGCGTGCTGGTTGGGATGCAGTGGTTGTGTATTCAAAATAGCATCCCTTAGGTATCGTTCGCATAGTCTCTCCATTGTTTTCAGCAGAAACGAGGTCAGACTAATTGGTCGATATGCTTTGGGTGTGATGTAATCCATTCTTCCTGTCTTAGGAATAAATACCAGCCTCACCTCCCTCCAAGGCTGTGGTATGTACCGGCGCGCCAAGCACGTCCTGAACATCCTCATCAGGTGCGGTATTAATTCGCCCAAGCCCCACTGTAGCAAGGCGGGGTAAATGCCGTCAATGCCTGGTGATTTGAAGGGTGAGAAGGTCTGTACTGCCCAGCCTATTCTGTCTTCAGTAACTATTTGGTTGGCTTGTTGCCACTCCAAGTCTGAAGGTTCTATTTCAGTTTCAGTTGGCCATTCCTTCCCTTTTGTGACCACTAATTGGGCAAGTGAGTTTGCATAAGCAACTCTAGGCTTTCACGAAGATCAGCAGTTGTGGTGCCGTCTTCTTTCTTCAGTAGACCTAAATTTGTGTCTCGATCTTTAGCAAGGATTTGATAAAGCCTAGCGGCCTCTGAGTAGTCTTCGACTTCCTCACAGTAGGCTCTCCATGCTTCTCTTTGTTTTTGTCTAACTAGTTTTTTGAACTGCCTCAGATACTTCTTATACTGGTTCCAGTCTGAGGCAAGTTTTGTCATTTTAGCTCGATTGAATGATTTCCTAGCCATCTTCTTGAGGTCACCCAGCTCCCGGCTCCACCACTTCGTGGCTTCGCCGGGCTGTTGGGCGGCTCTTAAGGGGCAGGATTCTTCAAAGGCTTTTCTCACGGCTTGTTGAATACAATTCACTTGTTGTTCAACTTGGCCATTATTTGTTGGCGTTCTTCCATCAACTGCCTCTAGAACCTCCTGCAGTCGGTGTCGATATTTATTTCTGTCCGTCCTCCGGAGGTCCCTGAGTAGTTTTTTCGGCGCTTTAGTAAGGTTTATTTCAAAATTCATCCATCGGTGGTCTGACATGGTAACAGAATCTGATATATGCCATCCTAGGATTGAATTGGATATACGAGATGAAGCTACCGTTATATCTACTATAGTTTGACTTCTAGAGTTAATAAATGTCGGTGTACAGCCTTTGTTGATAATGTAAAGGATGTTACCGAAAATGTAATCAGAAAGTGACTTGCCTCTTGCGTTGTTTTTCTCGCTGCCCCATGTCACATGGTGTGCGTTGGCATCGCAGCCCAAAATGACTTCCCAGTTTTGGGTGCGGCAGTGCATTATCAGGTTCTCCATTTCCTTTGATGGTGGTGGGGTCACTGAGTCTTGCGGGAGATACACTGATGCTATAACAACAACGGTTGTTTTGCCTGCTGAGTTGCACTCCACCTTCACGACTGTTAGGTCCGAGGATGACAGGTGTTGCAATGGCTGGGCTTTGATGTGTCGAGGAACATACACTGCTGTCCTCATGTTCTCATTTGTGAGAGTGCTGAAAACACACCCATTAAGTTTTGTCAGTCCGCATATTTTGGATCTAACTATCCAGGGTTCCTGGATAAGTGCCAGTGTATCCTGCTCCACGTCCAGGCGGCGACAAAGTGTAGCTGTTTCAGTTGGTCACTTTCTCTGCCTCCTCAGTTATAGAGGAGGTGGGGGAGGCGACTTCCATTTCCATGACCTCAGGGTTGCTGATAGTGGGAGTTGGTGGGGTGACGCCATCGCCTTCAGGTGTCATAGCGGCATCCTTAGGTAACGACTCACCCTCTCCAGCCTCCGGCTCTTTTGGGAGGATACTCCTGTTTTCCTCCCTTTCCGTGATCGGAGGCTGCTGAATTTCAGCAGTCCTCTCCTCAGGCTTCATTTTGATCAGAAGAGATTGGAAGAGGTAGCTCATTCTCAGCCCTCTCGTCTTCAACTTTTTGATATCCTCATCTCCGATGCCGAAGATGAGTAGGTGTCCTTTCGGGTCTTTTTTGGCCTCATAGTGGAAGAGGCACCATCTCCCGACGTTGACCAGCGGGTTTTGCGCCGTGAGGCGACGGGTCACAACCTCCTTTTCCTCGGGGTTGCTATCCGCTTCCACGGGGATCCAGAGGGTGGCCTTTGTCAGCCTCGGCAGCTGGTCAACCTGCACTACGGCAAGGGTGACGCCTTCCACAGGCCTCAGTTTTTCCACTGCTTGTTTCAGCCATGCCAGTGTGCTCTCGTCATCACAGACAACTCTGATGATTTCACCAGAGTATGTCCATGAGCGGAACGTTGGTGGCTTTGTTGTGCTGCTAGAGGCGGACAGGATGGTTCGGTCCAGTTCCTCTGTCATCGCTTTTTTGACAAGGGCCTCTTTTTCCTGTGGAATTTTTCCATAGGGGTTCTCCTTGTCAATTATTGCAACTCTTAGGTGACTTAGAGCCGCTTCCTTGTAGGTGGGGACGTCAGGTCTCGGTCCAGACCCTTTCCTGGTCATTATTACTATCCGATCGCGACTTAATTCATAGGGACCAACCACAGATCAATCCGCAATATCTGCAAACTTCATTGAAATCGGATGAAATGTTTTGGAGTTACGCACCTTTCAATATTTTCGTACAGACAGACAGACACGGAACCAAATTTTTTCGGGAGCTCTGAAATGCCAAATGCGAGTTGAATTTTTGGAAGCCAACATTGTTCTTGTCTTGCATGAATACAACGCTCCCCTATCTTCCGATTGTGGAAGCAAAACTTGAATGAGAAACACCCTAATATCCTTGGTCATTGCAAAAAGGCGTTCTTCAGGGAGAATTCTCTGTTGATGAAAATTACTCCACTGTTCATTTAAACGGTATTCTATCATCTTTTGAATATACTAGATATAAGTGCAGTGATGAAAGGTGGAGGGGGAGCACCGTCTTTAAGGTATAGTGCCAGTCCAGTGTAGTGAGTTATGAGTACACCGGGAATAGAGTCCTCAGAATACAGTGTGAGTGGTAATTTGTTTTAAATTAACATTACTACGTTGTGTTGGAATTCGAGGGTGATCGTAAAACTACAGCGGATTTGTCGACGGGTGTTGTTGCCTCTGGAATGGCGGTCTGTTTGAAATTAACGACCGTATTATCCTGAGACACCTTCAGTCGGCGGTAAGTCACTGGTTTCTGGGACTATCGTAAAACCACCAGTGGTTTGCCGACGATTGTTGTTGGCTCCGAAATGACGGTTTGAAATTAGCGACCGTATTTTCCCGAGGCACTTTCGACGGTAAGTCACTATGAGACCGATGATCCATAGTCCGGCGATTCGCGAGTGTATCGCGACGAGAGTCTCCGGAATACAGTATGAGTGGAAATTTGTTTTATATCAACATTGCCACCTTGTGCTGGAATTCTGGGATTATCGTAGAACCACCGAGGGTGTACCGACGAGTGTTAGGGCATCTGGGATGACAGTCTGTTTGAAATTAACGGCCGTATCTTCCCGAGACACCTTCAGACGGCGGTAAGTCACTGTCGGTTTCATTCTGTTTCGATCAGCAACCGCGCAGTGTGTAACCTGCGAAGAAGTGAATCCGCGTGAAATAGCACTAGAAGTCCGAAATCATAGATGCTGTCCCCTCCATTCTGCATCACATCATTTGGTTTGCATTGATTTTTATATTGATTGCTTAGTTGTATCATACCGGACTAGCCTGTAGCTTTCACCTATTAGCTTGCTATTAACCATGCATTACCTCTCGCTGATTCACTGTTGACCGACTCAGGTCCGTATAGTGGAACTCACCACTATAATCAAGGTGGCGCCCGAGCAACCACTTCTATCGTACGTGGCACGTATGGAAAGAGCGTCACAAAATGGCGGCCGAGAAGGGACCGTGGTCATCCCGACCACGACGAAGATGAGTTCGACACCGAGCCGACATTACCGACTCCGCAGCAACAGACCTGAGAACCAGCTGAATATATAAACTGAGAAAGGAGGGCCTCGACAAGGAGCTGATGAGCTTCAAACTATGTACCGCCGAAACCGTGGAGGAGAGGAATAGTCGATTGGCCAACATCTTCAAGAGCGGTCAAGCCACACCGTACCCGATGACCAAAGCACCGCTAAGCTTTCCTGTGCCGCCAGGACTGCCAGTCATTCTGTCGAAGATAGAGCCATTGAACCTAAGCCGCTACGGAATCAAATTTGATGGGAGATTCGATCCTGTCACCTTCCTAAAGCAGTTGGAGGACATCCGTTCCCAGCTAGGTGCACGACACGACAACCTCCTGGTTGCCATCCCGTTGGTGTTGACTGGGGCCGCCTCGCTATGGTACCGAAACAACAGGCATTCCCATCATACCTGGAACGAATTTCACGAAGCATTCCAGACGGTTCTCCTCCCGACCAACTACGATGCGACACTAGAGGCCGAAATCAATCAAAGTCAACAGAGGCCTACCGAAGACGTCACCACCTACGTCACAGACCTACATACGCTGATGAGCCGCCAGGGGAAACATAGCCCAGAACAAGAGTTGGCAAGGTTGAGTCAAAATCTGCTACCCGAATACCGACAGACCCTATAGGGACAGGACATCAAGGACTTACAGACGTTCTTGAAGGAGGTTTGAGGAATAGAAACCCTGTTCAAGGAGACACGACGCCAAACCCAAGCTACCTCCGTGCCAGCGCGGATAGGACTGAATCACGCCTCACCACCACATCAGCTGTCAACTAGTCAACCGCGCCCGCCGATCGTCCATTCCCGACTACCATGTACCAGTCAAGATTTTCAACAAGCAATTCCGGGCTCTCCTTGGCGTTGGAGCCTGTGAATCGTATATGGGCGACGACGTTGCCAGACTGTGCCAGAAGCACCGACAACACCCGCATAAGAACAACCGATGGGAGGCCAACCTAGCAGATGGCAAGACTATTGAAATCCGCCAGGCCTACACTATTCACCTCAAGACAGGAAACATCAAGTGTAACATGGAGTGCCTCCATTTACCCCGGTTGTATTTAATGTAGTATGTAGTAATTTTATAATGTTCATCATCCAAACCTCGACAAACAAGCGGTTGTTGTTGATATTGTAACTTGTATATTTTCTGTAATAAACGATTTTCAAAAATATTTAGGGCTGAAAATTCCGGATATGAGCTCTCATTTTGATCTTTTATAAATTCATGAACAAATTAACTGATGTTTGATTTAATTCAAAGTTGTGAATACAATAGTGATGTGATACATACAGAGTAGTGAATTTGTCAATAATTATAAATACACGTAAATTGATATGTTGTCTTTTTTTCAGTTGATTTTACATAATGGCACCGCAGAAGACCAGTACTATGTGGAAATTTATCTCTGAAATTGATGGAAATGGGAATTTTGCAAAATGCAGACTACCAGAAACATATTGAAGAATATTCATAAGTCTGCCTTTTTGGAATTGCATAAAACAAACTTGAGAGTGACAAGTAATATGGCGTTACTCAAAATTAATAAGTGCCGTCACAGCAAAAAATTTCAACCAAAAATAGAAGTCGCTAATCTTGAATTGTGTCCTTCCAGTCCATATGGCATGCGTGGTCGTCATCGTTAAAACCGTCCGATACATAAAAAGGGATAAACAAAAGAAAGGGATAGACAATAGAAAAAAAAAGAGAATAAAACGATTAAATGAAACAATATTTTTTATTTTCAAGAATAAGAATAGATGTTTAAGATCTGGACTCACTTTCTCAACGTAATCGTGGCCAGATCTTTGAAGATAAAAATATTAGTAGTGAATAAAAATATAATTGAGGATGGTATCATTATAATTGAAATGGAAAATCTAGTGTTATTAGCAGCATATATTTCTCCAAATATTATTTATATTAATTTTGAAAGATGTGCAAATAAAATGTTTGATAAAATTTCAGGATATAGATGTAAAATTATTGTTGCTGGTGATTTTAATTCAAAATCTAGATGCTGGGGGTCTAATATAGAAGATAATAGAGGTCTGTATATAGAAGAATGGATGGCTCAGTTATCTCTAGTAGCCATTAATAATGGACAACCAACTTTGATAAGAGGTGAAAGTAAAAGTTGTATAGATATTACTTTGATTTCTGAACGGTATGTAACATCTTCAAATGGTTGGCAGATTCACTATGATAATCCATTTACTTATCATGGTACAATTTATTTTGAAATTAATGACGGACTTTGTTCTATGAGAGAACCACAAAATAGATTATTACGTATAGAACATTTTAAGGAAAAAATTATTTCATTAAATCATGAAGAACAAATGATCCCAATATATGAGCAATTATTAGATAGTTTTAGAATGGCAACATCTGATAATCAAAATACTCCATATAGCAAACCATATTGGTGGAATGAAGCTGTAGATATAGCACATAAATCATGGATTCGTCTACGTAGAATATGGACAAGACTACGATCAAGGGTTCAGGAAGGTGATCCATATTTGGCTGAAATTGGAGAATCTCTTAAAGAGGCAAAAAAAGTCTTTCAGCGTACTATATCTGCAGCTAAGAAGGAAAATTGGAAATAATTACTTAATAATTTAAATGAAGATATATGGGGGGAAGGATATAAGCTAGTTATGCGTCAATTCAAACAGGGTTGTTTACCATATAAATTATCAGTAAGAAAGAGAAAAGAAATTTTGAGTGTACTTTTTCCGCAATTTAGAGATGTTTGGAATAGAACAATTGTTTATAGGAGTTAATTTGAAAATTTTGATGAAGATGAGTTGAATTTAGCATTTAAGACAATTGAACGTAAGGCAGCACCAGGGATTGATCATTTTACAGTTGAAGCTTTATTAGTTACTGCTAAAATAAATCCTAAATTATTATTGAATATGTACAATTATTATTTGGCTAGGCGTGAATTTCCTAGAGAATGGAAAAAGGCAAAAATAATTTTACTACCTTAAAAGGGGAAGGATTTATCAAATCCATCATCATTTAGGCCAATTTGTTTATTAAGTACTGTCGCTAAATTATATGAAAAATTATTAGCTAATAGATTAGTGAATGAATTAGAAAATAGAAAATTATTATCAAATAAACAGCATGGTTTTCGACCAGGACGCTCAACTGTGTCTGCAATTTTACAATTGTTAGATTATGTAAATAATTCAAGAGGCAAATGTATTACCATGGTCACCATTGATGTAAAAAATGCTTTCAATACGGCGAGGTGGGGAGTCACTGTGGAAACTTTACGTTATATGGCCATTAGTCCTTATTTAGTTGAATGTATAGAAAATTATTTTAGTGATAGAATAATTACAATGGGATCGGTTAAATGGGAATGTTGTATGGGTGTAACACAGGGTTCGGTTCTTGGGCCAACCCTGTGGAATGTTATGTATAATGGTGTACTTGAAATTGATTATGGTGCTGGTGTAAAAATAGTGGCATATGCTGATGATCTTGCCTTTTTGATTGAAGCAGAAAATAGGGAGGATACTAAAATTAAGGTAGAAGATACAGTAATGAGGGCGCAACGCTGGCTTCAGGAAAAAGGTTTACAGATTGCTCCAGAAAAATCAGAAATTTTAATCATGAAAGGTCCAAGATAAATTTTGAAATTTTAGGAGTAGATATGAATCCAGTTAAGGAAGTTAAATATTTAGGAATTATTTTGAAATGTAAAGGTGATACCTCAGCCCACATTTCTCATATAGTAGCAAAAGCAGATAATAAATTTAATGCATTGCAGAGAATTATGCCAAATATAGATGGAACGGCTTATCTCAAAAGGAAAGTTTTGTGCAGTGTAACACATAGTATAATGTTGTATGCTGCACCAGTATGGAGGAAACAATTAAGAAAAGCTAATTTACTGCAAAAATGCATATCTATGCAGCGTAAAGGCCTACTCAGAGCAGTTTGCGCGTATAGAACAGTCTCTGCAGATGCTGTGCAAGTAATCTCAGGATTTCCACCATTTGACCTTATGGTTGCGGAGGTTTGTTTCTTATATACTGTTGGTGGGAGATTGCTAGGAGTGAGAAGAATGGCAAAAAAAGAACAATTGAAAAATGGCAAAGACGTTGGGCAACTGGAGGTCCTACAGCGTCATGGACTAGACGTTTAATACAAAATTTACCATCCTGGATAAACTGCACTCATAAAAATACGAATTATTTTTTTACTCAATTTTTATCAGGTCACGGATCTTTTGGAACTTATACATTTAAAATACATAAAACTGAAAATGATCTTTGTCAAATTTGCGGTATTCAAGATAGTCCGGAACATGTCTTTTGGTCATGTAATAGATGGGCTAACGATAGAAATCTTTTAATTAAGAGATTTGGTCAACTACCATCAGTAGACCAAATAATCAATAAAATGATGCAAGATAAAAATATTTGAAATATATTATTTGATTTTATTACAAAAGTAATGAGTAAAAAGGAGCAGCAAGATAGGCAAAATGAGAATCAGTTACAAGTATCTGATTCAGATACAGACTGATTTTGAGAATTTAAATAAAATGAACCATAAGAGCAATAGGTCTAAGGACAGATACTTCTAACAGCTACTGAAGTCTAAAAGTAGATAATAATTCTTTCCGGTAGCTGTGTAGAGTCACTTCCAAATCATCTATAGGGTTAGTGAAAATAATCACGGAGAGGTTTTTTAATCGGTATGACTAAATAAGCCATAAGAACAGCTAGTTGAGTCCCACACACCCCTCAGTGCAGAACAATTTCGCTGAGGGTAGTGCATAAAAGAGCATTTTTCCTCTCCACAAGAAAAAAACAAGTAGAGCTGAAGAAACATAATTTGAAAATGAATCTCTGGCAGGCTCTTCATCATCAGCTGTGTGTACTTATGAACCTGTCCCTCCACCATTGAAGCATCAAAAGACAATTGAGGAATGTTTTGAATACTTTCATATATTTTCGGAAAGTGGCGATAAAACTTTGAAGATAAATAATGCATTGATATACATGATCTGCAAAGACAATCAACCATTTAACATTGTTGAAAATGAAAGATTTGGCAATATGATGAGATTGATTACACCTTACCATCTCCCGAGTAAAACAACATTAACACGCTAGGTTGATAATAAATATGATACTTTATCAGCTGTTTTCAAAGATAAATTGAAAAATATTGAGAACCTCACACTAACAACAGACATGTGAACAGAAACAATGAGCATGAGAGGCTTCCTTGGAATTACAACTCATTTCAGGATAGGTGTTGAATTTTTTTCAATAACTCTTGGAGTATACCAGTCGTTTGAATGTAGTATTTCAGAGCACATTGCCGAGCTGCTCCTGAATACGTGTGCTGATTGGGATATTGCTACTGATAAAGTTTCGGTTGTAGTTACTGACAATGCAGCATCTATGATAAAGACGGTCGATTTGGTTTTTGGCAGAAAACATATACCATGTTTTGCGCATACTCTGAATTTAGTTGCACAGTATGCAGTACAATAATGTGCAGTTACGAAAGCTCATAACCAAGGTAAAAGATATTGTAACATGGTTTAATCAGAGTAATTTAGCAAGTAATGCTTTGAGAAAAGTAACAGAGAAAGAAACAAAATTGATACAAGAAGTTCCAACAAGATGGAATAGCACATATTATATGTTTGAGAGGTTTTTAGAGCTACGGATTGTTGTGAATGATACAATTATTCATCATAAAAATGCACCATGAATGATCAATGCGTTCGAACTTTCTATTCTTTCTTCTGTGCTGTAAGTCTTACGACCACTTGGAGCTGCAACCAAAGAAGTGTCGGGTGACAAGTACTGCACTAGCCACAAAGTGATTCCTTTAATCCATTGTCTAGTTCTGAAAATCCAATTCCTTAGACTGGAAGATAACTTAAGTCGCTGGTGCTCAAAGAAATTGAAAAAAAATGGGTGCTATTGAAAAAGTTACTCCACTTGCCATGGCGACTGTATTGGACCCAAGATTCAAGAAAATGCATTTCAGGGTTGCTTGTTCTTCTCGCAAAAATCAAGGACATATTCAAAAATGATACTGAAAGTGCAGAAGCAGTTGACACTGATTCATATTGATCAGAAAATCAAGAAGGTAGTGTTTCGTTATGGGAATATCATAAATTAGTGAACAAGAGCTAGAAGTTGACTCAATCGGATAATGTTATTTCTGATGAATTGACAATATACTTGCGCAGTCCAGTAGGAAGACTTAATGAAAATCCTTTGGAAATCTGGAGTGATTTTAAAGTTTAGTTTCCTAAACTGTATGAAAATGCTTAAAAATATTTGACAATTGTTGCAACTTCTGTTCCATCTGAACGCTTATTTTCAATTGCTGCACAAATAGTTAATCAACAGAGGAACATAAAAAAGGGAAAACGTTCCAGCAAACTTTTGTTTCTTCAAAGTCTGCCTAGATATCATTGGTGTTGAATGTATTTCATATATTTGTATTTTTTCTTTGTAATATAGTATTTTCTTCTGTTTAGCATTGGGTATTTTTATTACTAATTACAAATATTAGAAATTCATGTAAATTAGGATGTTTCGTATTCCGAATGAAGATTAAATTCAATATTATATTCAATATCTTTTTTTAATAAATATTTATTTTAATAAAATATTTCTTTGTGATTTTTTTTACTCACCAAGCTATTTCTTACTAATACAATGCTATCAAATCGACGCATATCTTGAAATTTAAAGAAAAACAAAGAAGTACTAGATGTTGGAAAACATCGATGTTTTTAAGCGATGCATCGAAAAACATCGATGCAAGGATCCGATGTTTTACATCGAATTGAAACATCGATGTATTTTCTGAATGAATATCCCTACATGAGACATGAAGTAACCGCCGAGGGCTTCGAACCGACCCTGACAAACTCCGAGCCCACAACTGCACGAGCTTTGCGCCGCTTTCTGGGGATATGTTCATGGTACCGTCGTTTCATACCAAATTTCTCCTTCGTCGCTTCTATACTGACCAGCCAACTCAAGAAAGACAAGCGATGGCATTGAAATGCAGAACAACAGACAGCCTTCGACGGTCTGAAAACCCTGCTAACACAGGCGCCCGTACTTGCGTGTCCAGATTTTTCCATACCATCCGAGCTGCAGACTGACGCCTCCGAACAAAGGTTAGGAGTAACGCTACTACAACGACAAGATGGAGAAGATCATATCATAGCCTATGCGAGCAGAACATTACAATCCGCCGAGAAGAACTACTCCTTAACCGAAAAAGAATGTTTAGCGATTGTCTGGAGAATAGAGAAGATGCGACTTTACCTCGAAGGAAATAGGTTTACCTTTACAACCGACCATCAAAGTCTGACCTGGCTCCATTCAATTTAGAGTCCCAGTGGGAGTCTGGCACGCAGGAGCCGCTTCCTGCTGCAGTTTGACTTTTCAATCAAATACCTAAAGGGAATCCTGAACCGCGTTGCCGATGCACTATCCCGAGAATCACTTTCCGATACCGCCGCCATTACCGCCACCGAACTTAGAGACACCCAGTGTAGCTGGTATACAACCAAAATGCAAGAGGTACGGCACAACCCAAAGAACTCCCGGACTACTTCATCAAGGATGGAAATTTGTTCCGACATTTCTAGGATTACGAAGATCTGAAAGTCAAATAATACTGTGAACCATGGAATCTGTGTGTACCACCGAACTCCGACCCACAGTACTTCTGGAAAACCACGACGCGCCATCCGCGGGCCATCTAGGACTTACTAAAACTATCGCACGCATAGCTCTTCGTAACTATTGGCCACACATGTTCACAGATATCAGCGAATACGTCCGGGGATGCCTACAGTGTCAGAAGTACAAGGTGGCACAAAGGAGAACACCTGGTACGTTGCAGCCGAACCTCGTCCGACACCCGTGAGAGTCTGTAAGCATAGGTTTAGTAGGTCCACTACCCCGATCATCAAAGGGAAACCTTTGCTTGATTGTATTCCATGACCGTTTCACAAAATGGACTGTCCGTAAGCAGATTCGAAAAGCCACTGCCAACGCCGTCTGCGAGCCTTAGTGGAAGAGGTGATATCGCGTTTTGTATGCCCACGCACCGTTGTGACCGATCAAGAAACCCAATTCAGTGGCCAAATTTTCCGCACCTTGTTGGAGGACTTTGGTGTGCATCATCGCTTCACGCAGGCATACACACCCCAATGTAATCCAGTGGAGAGGTCGAACAGGATGATTAAGACAATATCTGCCCAATTCTGCGAAAATTATCACAAAAAGTGGAATCAACATATCTACGAATTCACTATGGCAATAAACACATCCAAACAGGAATCCACGGGTTACACACCAGCATTTCTGAATTTTGGACGAGAATTCGAACTTCCGAATGCAGTGCACCGGACCGTGGAAGATGACACTAAAACCGTTCGTGACTCCGATAATCTTACCGAATAATCTTACCGAACGTGTTGTCCAGATTCGGCTAGCACGAGCATACGAGCGACAAATTTTCTAGTCCCTACACGATGAATCGGGTAATCTCTCCAGTCTTGTACGATCTCACCAGAGGCAACAGGAAAAAGCTCAGGCGGGTCCATATCAAGGATCTTAAACCGTAAAGTAACCAAACCGAAATTTTTCTTTCAGACACCGACAAATAAATGGCGCCCCCAAAGTCACAATACCGGAGGAGAAATGCGGACTCAGCCGCTACCCCCACCGCATCCCCATGTCGATATAGTCAGGAGATAATCCCACCAACAGGACAAGAAGCTCTTCGTACTGCCCCTTCGAGGGAATCCAACCGACACCTGAGACCTCTGGCACCCGTAGCTGGAGTCCGTCGGCCACATCCCATGGCCACGTACCCTATAGTGGAAGCGGACATCGTCGGGCGTCCAACAAGGCATATGAGGGTCCACGAGACCAGCCAACTGTCGCAGGTTATTCCCGATCCTTCAGCGGCAAGGGAGGAAATGGTGAAAGCGCCCGGGTAGAAAAATTTGGCAACTATCCAGATTGGGACGACGAAAACCGCCGTATGGCACAAGCACTCAGCCAACTGATTGATCCCCACGTGCTTTCGGTTAAAGGTGCCAATCAATGGAGTAGCAAAATGGATAACCATTAATAGACCCCAGTAGACGAATCCGAAAAACAATTTTTTTAATTATTGTTGTTGTTGTTTGACTAGAAATACCGTTTTCCGTTAATGTTCCGTTCATTTATCACCACCTTTTAAAGAAATCAGTATATTTCATTGAATCTATATAGAGGGTACCTACCTCGTGACTGGAGTCGAATATGGGTACCATCTATAACCCAAACTACTTTTGGAAATCTGGCCTTATTATAAAACTATAAACAGACAGTTGCGATTTCTTCTTCTGTTTGTGGCATATTTATAAATTGGGCAGCAGTGAAGCAAGTATTTCAGTAACTTTCTGAGATATAATGAAGGCTCTTGTTTGGCTGACATGACAGAAATCACCACATAGAATATAAAAACTTCCTGTTGCATGAAATCGTAATGTCATTAACAACCTGGTTATCACAGGAATAGGAAAATTTCTGAAACAAGAAAATAACATAAGTGAATGCAATTGTGATCATAAGTTTTAATTTACTAATATACTGTCAGTAATAGAATTCATGTGAACCACTATTATAATAACCAGTGTCAGGTTATAGATTCACTGAATTTCTTACCTCTCAGTTCTACATTGAATGTCTTCTTGAATTGTTTCTAACAAAATAACAACAGTTTTTAAGATGAAATATCAAAAAAAAACTGATCGTTATTGAGCATTTCATAATAATTTACTCTTTCTCGGATCAATTTTGGACTTCGAGGTTGGGGCATGGGAAAGAATAATTCAACTTCATCTGGGCCATCAACCCTGGATCAAGCATTATTTATATATTGTTTGTATTTTCGATCCGTATAAAAAAACACTGGGAAGATAACCTCGAACAATTTTTGTTCATGTCAAGTCAAACGCCAAAATGTAGTTAGTCAATGGTTACTGCCTCCACAAGAACTCAAAGTACCTGTTACTTCATCCTTAGGTAACAGTAACTTCAGCCTATGATAATATGGAAGCAAGACGTCATCGAACAGTACACCTATTGTCTTGCTAACCATAACTATAACTTTTAGCCAGAGGTGGTAGAACCGGTCCTTAGTAGCGAAATTTAAAACAGCTGATACTTGGCGGTGATGTAAATCATGATTGAATTATGAAATAATAAATCAATTTTCTGACCAAGAATAGATAGATAATTAAAATAAATATTCAGGAAAAAATGAGCAAGTCCGTTTCTGAGGAAAAAAAAAACCAAAAGCGACTATTTTTTTATTCATTCTAGGTTACTATCGAAAGGCAAACTTATGATCACAAAAACTCCTACTCATAAAACTAATGAAGAAAAAAGCTTTTTAGATAGTAAATGCATATATAATAAAAATAAATTGAAAGTCGATTTACCAGAAATTCATAATTTAGACTTGGTCAGTCAGAAAACAAAAATTGATAGCTCGGCATTACCACCTTTTCAGTCAGAATTACATCCGCATTTTCTTAGAACATATTACATTGCAACAATTTGGATGAATGCTCATTGCAAAGTTCCAACGGACCTTGATCCAACAGAATTCGGATGGAAAGACATTGATAATGAATATTCTTTCAAAAGGTTTATAGATGAACAATTACCATCATCCATTGTTGATATTACCATCCAACCCGAACAAGCAGGTACATACTTTTTTTCTAATGCAATGAAAATCATATTTCCCTAATATTTTTCTAATTATTCATCTACTTGTTTCAGATTTAGATTGCGAACATGATATTAGTTTGAGTGAAGAGAAAGAGAGCTGTGAGGACGTTATCGACAATGCTTTTTTCATGATTTTATATCTACATAACGCATAAATGTGAATATATTTCAATTCAATACTTCAGGTTTCATCAAATATTATAAATTCTTTTTTATAAACCATTATACTATTCATTTCCTATTAAAATAAAGCCATAAAATATTGTTTTTAATTTTTGGTCAATTTTTATCGCGTGGGTGGCTCTATTACTCGCTCCTTCGCCGCTAATCGAGCAGCTGAAGTCCGTTTCGCTTAAACACTACTACATAGAATACTTTCATATAAGAGAAAATCAGCCTTGGCGAGATGACCTGAAAATACCCTGGGCTCCCGGACTATTCATACCGCTACGACATAGAACAATTTACCGAGAAATTTGTAAGAAGTTAATAAAAAAGCTCGAGAGAACTGGTTCGGTTTTGACATAAAAAAAAAGAAATACGACCATGGTGATGCTGCAAAAGTCTTACTTCTTCAATCTGTAAAGAAAATCCTAAAACGTCCCTTAGAAATCGTGCTACTCAGTTGGAAGTTGTAAAAAAAGGCAAATTCAGAAGATCCTTAAAGCAAATAAATGGTATCCGTATTGTAATTTCTACACACAAGGGGTTGTACCAGTATAATAGAGCTCCTTTCGGCATAGCCAGTATTCCAGCTAAATTTCAAAAAAGTGATAGTGTTCCTCGATGATATCCTAGTTACAGGAAAAACACGACAGGAGCATCTGCAGAGACTAAAAATAGTCTTGAATATATTACAAAATTCAGGGATAAAAATTGCTTTGCATAAATGTAGTTTTTTTCAAAAGAAAATATCATACTTGGGTTTCGAAATAGACAAGATAGGATTACATACGTCAAATGATAAAATTGAATGTATCCAAAAGGCACCCGTGCCTACAAATGTTACTCAACTAAAAAGTTTTTTAGGCCTTATCAACTATTATGGCTCTTTTGTACAAAATCTGGCAACCGTGCTTCAGCCTTTCTATAATTTACTAAAGAAGGAGGTGAGGTGGATATGGTCGGCAGATTGCGATAAAGCATTTTTTTTAAATTAAGAATATCTTGACATCAGCACCAATTTTAGTGCACTATAATCAGGATTTTCCCGTTCAATTAAGTGTTGACGCTAGTGACTACGGAATAGGAGGGCTGATAAGTCATATTTATCCAGATGGTTCGGAAAAACCGATAGCATATGCGTCGCGCACTTTATCTGAAAGCGAAAAAAAATATAGTCAGGTCGAAAAAGAAGGACTAAGTATAATTTTTTCACTTCATAAATTCAATCAATATTTATATGGACGTAAATTTACGCTACTCACAGATCATAAATCATTAATTTCTATATTTCACCCCACAAAATCGATACCGCAATTTTCAGCAAATAGACTAAGACGGTAGGCCCTCATGTTATCAAATTATCAGTACGACATAAAATTTGTTAAATCGGTAAATAATCAAGCGGATAGTTTATCCCGTTGCCAATTCAGAGTAGTGATACCGATTGGGAAAATATCGATATAAATTTTATTAACTATTTTTCGAAAAACACAGATTTTCCAATGAACTTTCACTCAATTCGATAGGCTATAATAAGAGACAACATTTTGTCTCAAATTAAAAATTACTTATTATCTGGATGGCCTACGAAAATAAACGATAAATATAAAAGTTTTTATCGCCTTAAAAACGAGTTGAGTATCGAATCGGATTGTGTATTGTGGAATAATAGAATAATAATTCCCGACATATTACAACAACAACTCTTAAATGATTTACATTTATCACATATGGGAATTGTTAAAAGAAAAGCCTTGCACGTTCATACTTCTGGTGGCCAGAATTAAATAAACAAATTGAGAAGATTGCTTCTAGTTGTGAAATGTGCATGTTGAATAAAAAGTCACCAGATAAAGCAGTATTAAACCCATGGAAGTTCCCTGAAAAAACCATGGGATAGGTTACACATCGATTTTCTAGGGCCATTTCGGGATAAATATTTCTTGGTAATTGTGGATGCTCATTCTAAATGGATTGAGGTTTTTCCGGTTAAGTCAATAACCTCTACAGTGACAATAGATTGTTTAAGGAGCACTTTTGCTAGATTTGGGTTACCAAAAGAAATAGTATCGGATAATGCTACTTCTTACACCTCTAAAGAATTTCAAAATTTTTTATTGATGAATAATATCAAGCAAACTACTTCCATACCATATGAACCGTCCTCTAATGGCGAAGCTGAAGATGCAGTTAAAACGATAAAGAACTCGCTAAAAAATGCTTTGGGGAAAGCTCAACACATTACAATTTTTTAATAGATTTTCGAAATACAGCCCATAGTACTACTGGTGTCAAACCTTCAGAATTATTGTTTAACCGAAAATTGCGTACCAGGTTTGACAATCTTTTACCACCAACAGAAGTGAACGTAGAAAATGATTTAGAATGTAAAGTTTTTAGAAAACAAGAATTACAAAAAAAATATCATGGTGGTGAAAGGTCTTGAACATTTGATATAGGAGACAATGTTATCGCTAGAGATTATAAGAACCCTCAAAAACCTTCTTGGATAAAAGGGGTAGTTGAAAGAAAAATTGGCAGGTCTACCTATTTAATAAGGATTCCTTCATTAAATAATGTAGTATGGAAGAGACATTTGAATCAAATTAAAAAATATGTCATTAATGAAGCGCAAATAATTGATAATTTTCAAAGGAATAACTCCACAGGAAGTGAACCTATTGAAGAGGTAGATTTGACAATATCTCCTGATATTTTAGGAAGTGCTGGTGCAGTGAATCGCCCGAAAAGGGTCGTTAAACCAGTCCAATGTTTAACGTATGACTAAATTTTTGTTTATTTAGTTCTTAGTTATTATAATTTTTGTTGGTGGAGGAGAAGTGTAACGTATCGAATTATTTATATTTAATTTGTGACAATGCGGCATTGGTGCATTGTTCGGGAAACACCTGTGCTTGCAGATGTGCAAGCCAGTATAAAAATGAAAGGGAATAAAAGAAGTATCAAACTTAATTTCTTGTCTTATTAATTATCATTTCGGATCATAATAATCCAGAATATTACACGTATAAACCGCAATTTAATCAGAGATTGAAAGAAGGAGAGGACGCGAAACGAATTGTTTTTTGCTTGTAGATAGAAGACAACATTTAGATTGGAAATGTTGCTTCTTATGAATGTATCATGTTTTCTGATGAAAGTACATATTCTACCAATGGAACCGTTGCAACCCATCACGTTAGGTAGTGGTTTTTAGAAAATTACGAATTCAGAATTATGACGAGAAGACAATATTTCACAAAAGCGAACGTGTGGTGTGCGATATCCATCCATAGCATCATGGGGCCATATTTTTTTGATAACACGTGCAATAGATTAGCAAATATCAAAATGCTGGATACAATCTTCAATGATGAACTTAAAAATCTATGATTGAATTTTCGACAAAATATGTATTTTCAGCAAGATGGTTGTCCAGCCCATTTCGCTCGTGAGGTTATAGAATGACTGGACCGCAGTTTTGGTCCAATGCGAATTGGCAGGAATGGCCCAGTTTTGTGGCCGAAAGAAGCCCCGACTTTACCTTGGCCGATATATTTTCATGGGGCCGTTGGGAAAAAAATTGTTTTTGCTACAGCACTAGCAAATGATATTGATGTGCTGAAGGGCAGAATTATTCAGGCCTTCCAATCGATATCTCAGGAAGAAATCGGAAGTTTTTTCACTTATTTGAGAAAGCAATCATAAAAATGTGTAGAGTATGGTGGTGGAGTTTTTGAATTATGAAGTAAATTTATTAAGAGTGGATTGATTGGGCCGATACTTAATAAACATATTAAAACAATGGTTAAAAATAACAATTTACACGTTTATTATAAAAAATAACGCATGACGCACGTTTCGGTGGAACTTCACCTTCTTCAGATGCTAATGGCAAACAGTTTGCCGTTAGCATTTCTAGTTGACAATAGTATTACGGTTCAAAAAATGGACATAAAAATCTTTATTCTCTCAAGTGTTCTGAGGACTAAATTTTTCAAATTTTTAAATTAACATTCAATACTATAAAAAAATTATTTCATGTGATTTACTGTCATCAGCGGCGGTGCGCCCACGTTAAAACAGCCACGCGGAACGCTGATTTCGGCGTTAAATAAAAATTATAAATAATGGAGATAGAATTCCGAGAGTGCAAACTTTTTCAATGGAAATTCCCTCCTCTTCAAGGTATTTTTTCAGAACTTCTAAAATACTAATATTGTTGGAGTTATTAACGAAAAACTAAATACCTAATTTGTTTCATCTTATTTTGTTTATAACAATTGAAATTGTTTATTTGCTGAAAAATGCTCGAGATACATTTTTCTGGATTATGTGTGTCTATAATATGTATACGAAAATATTCACATTATCACAGTCTTAACATTTAGTGCATCAAATGGTTAATATTTACTACTGATAGAAATTTAATAACTTTAATCTATGTTGAGAAATACAGCCATATCTTTCAGAGGAAAAATCACCGAGTTCTTTACAGACAGATTTTCGGAAAAATCGATTTGTAGGTTAAGATCTATTAGTTACACATTATGTATAATGTCACATCTTATTAAATAAATATTTTCAAAAAATATATCGACTTAGCAGTCAAATAAACACAAAATTCATATTTTCAGCAAGAATCATTGTATGATTCGAAAATACTGATCAAGAATGAATATAAAAAAACCATTTGCAAATTTTGTGATGACAAAATTGTTTCAAAATAATTTGCGAGACATTTAGAAAACAATGTGAAAAAGTGAAAAAAATTACTCACTCTTATTCGAAATTCTGAAAATTTTGATCAAAGTTTACGAGGCCACATTATTCCGAAACGGCAAACTTAAGATCAAGAGGTTAACTTAGATAAATATATTCCATTTGTCCATATTGCAAATCATACTTTTAAAAAAATAATCATCACGGAAATAAATGTTTCGCAAATTCTAATATACATATATATATATATATATATATATATATATATATATATATATATATATATATATATATATATATATATATATATATATATATATATAATTATTTATTCGAATTGTTGTTGCCTGTGAACTATTTCTAATCTTTTGATAATTATTAGCAATAACAGGCTTGTTGAATCTTAAAAAACTCGATTTTATTGAAAAGTTGACGTTTCGCCACGACATTCATGGCTTTATCAAAACTTTTGAGAAAAAATTGAAATTTCTTTGACATTTATTGATTTGAAAAATTTCTATAGAAACAGACTACTGTTTCACTAAAAATTTTTTTAGTTTGTTATTTATTACGTGCTATTCAGTCCAATATTAACATTCAAATTTGTTATTATTAGATTATTAACTGAAGACGGCCACAGCCGCAATGAGAAATTTTTGAAGAAAAGATAAATAGTACCCTATATTATTATTCTTTGACTCTTCAAAATCAAAATAATTCGGACCTATTTCGAACATAACGTGGGTAAAGGTTTCTGTGGTTTCCCTTACCATCTAATAATAACAAATTTGAATGTTAATATTGGACTGAATAGCACGTAATAAATAACAAAGTACGGCCACAGCCGAAAAAAATTTTAGTGAAACAGTAGTCTGTTTCTATAGAAATTTTTCAAATCAATAAATGTCAAAGAAATTTCAATTTTTTCTCAAAAGTTTTGATAAAGCCATGAATGTCGTGGCGAAACGTCAACTTTTCAATAAAATCGAGTTTTTTAAGATTCAACAAGCCTGTTATTGCTAATAATTATCAAGAGATTATATATATATATATATATATATATATATATATATATATATATATATATATATATATATATATATATATATATATATATAATAATAACTGATATTCATGGTAGGTCTCAAACTATAACTGAATCGTTAATATATTCAGCTTGCCAAAGAAAATATGGAAAAATATTGAACAAATTGAAAATGAATTTATTGCTAGAATGAGAGGTGACGATATACTGAAATAAGTTTTAAATGACATAGTGATTATATCATGGGGTAATGATCTCCTCAAGAAAACTCCAAGTAATGAAATGGGGTCACGATCTCCTCAAGAAAACTCGAAGTAATAAAAGTAAATATCATCTATCTGCAAAAATGAGAAGTTGTGCGAAATTTCTGATATGTATGCGCCAAACAAATCCTCACTATACAGATATGCTTTAATGTCTTAAGCCTGATGCTTTTTATGACGTTATTGAAGCAGTCAATAAGATGGCTGGGTATAATCCTGAGAGTAGAGGTTTCTCATCTGCTTCAATTGGTCTACATTTCGGTACTTATCTCAAGCACATTGCGGACATGACAGTGAAAATTATTTTGAGAAAACAAATTGAATTTTCAGTTAACGACAGAGAAACTTGCCTAAGAGAATTGAAAAGATTCAAGACATTGATCAAAACTCAGTGGACTATCGAAATTGGAAGCATTGTCATGAAGAATTTGAATAATTTAGCAGCGCAAAAACCTTCCCTTATACCGTTAACGAAAAATATTATAAAACTCACAAAATATCTGTACATATGTGCCGTAGAAGCTTATGTTGGGATACATAAACACATCAACCAGAAAGCGTATTCTATTTTAGTAGAAACAACACTAGTTTCATCAATTCTTCATAATCGTAAAAGAGTTGGCGACGTACAGTTTCTCGAATTGAAATCATATTCGGAACAGAAGAAAAATTTTTCATCAATTTCAGGACAAATAGAATTTCTGGAATTTTTCAGCAAATCTGAAAAATTTTCATTGCAGAGTTATGTGAAACTAAATACAATTGGAAAATGAAGTAGGCCAGTGTCGGTTCTTATACCTCGTGAAAAACTAAAATATTATGACATGATTTTCAAGATAAGACAGGAGCAAAGTTGCTCAATTATTCGCTTTAAGGGAAAATGAAGTAGAACAAGTAGCTAAATTTATGGGACATACAAAAAACCCATGAGCAGTTTTATGAGTAAGTTCATGCTCAAGACAAATTTAGTGAGCTGGTATAATATATAATTTCATTCTCATAATAGATTACCAGAAGATGTATACCAAACTGCAAAAATTTCGAAAATTTTACAGTTAATGGAAACCGGAAGAGCAGCCAAATTTCGTAATAAAAATTTGGAAGATATTGATATCGATATGCTCGATGAGAACATAGAAGGCGGCGAGTGGCAAGATTTCACAGGTATAATGATAATAATTTTGTTTCCTGCAATATTTGAGAATATAAACTGTTGTATGCTCCTTAAAAACCTGTTTGACATGGAATTTCTCTTGAGTGATTTATTTGGACACTATAGTTATTTATAATATATAAACCATTTAAGTAGCTCTTCGAATATACAGTAATATAATTAATTCATACTTAATCGCCAAACTGAATATCATGAAGTTGATACATTCGTTGTTTTCAAATATTTTGAAACAGTAGAAAATTTATTGCTTTACTTCTATGGAAGAACAGAAGTGAATGTATTCGATGATTAACGAAACTCCTTTAGAGCCCATTTATTTCTAATGAATCTTTTTCTTTAGAAAAAACCGAATTCAGAATATTACAGAGAGACATCATTAGCTTATATGAAAGCTTTGAGATGATACCAATTATTTGATTGATCAGGATTCATTAGATATACGTAGTCATTCTGATAACTATTTATATTGTATATGTATATGCAAACATTCGTAGATTTTTAATATTTTAGAAATAAATTATTTTTCCATCAATTAATTAGTTCATAATAAAATATTGGTACTATAAATTTCTGACTGGAATTAACTGCAGTGATAATTCCAATACTCATGTTATCACCTTTTCGTATAATTATATTTATTGCATTCAGGATCACCAAAAGCTAGTGGCGGCAGAATGGAAAGCAATTTTTTAACCATATTGATGAGAACGAACGATCTTGCAGTATAGAACAATGGTACGTATCTTGAAACTCGTACACTTATATTAAAAAAAACGATGAAATTCATCTAAATTTTCCATAGTAAATCGAATGGAAACTGAACTACGGAAAATAAGATTTTCGAAGTAAATAACCTGGGTTTTGTTGGCTCAGTTTTGCTGTGAATTCAGAAAATGGATAATATAACTTCGTGTTTCAGCAGTGTTCAAATTGAACCAAATTTTCATAAATCAAATATAATGTAAAAACTTATTCAAACTATTGTATAATCCACTCCTGTTCTAATTACTGCCCAATCATTTTGACTGAATATCAATGATATTTAAATACATGGCTTAAATATAAATACTTCCATCAGAAAACCCCGAAAAAGATGGCAAGAACCTGAGAGAAAAATAGTTCTAAAACATTTTGAAAGAAACATCAAAATGCAGCTGTGTCCTAAGATGATGCTATGATGAATTTTATTTATATACGATGTTTCGAAAGATTCTGATTATATTCGTATAACAACTTTCATTGTTAACGAGTATTCAAAAAAGTGATATCATGAAATCTATGTTTTGAAGTAAAAAATAAAAGTATCTTTTTAAAAAATGGTACCTCGAATATTATTTTATGATATAAAACGTAGGTATATTTTGTGATTGGTAAATTAATATCTTAGTTTTTATTATTGATATAAGACGCACATCGGAATTGAATATTAATTCTATATTTTATCAGAATATTCCAGCGAATTCTGAAATTTCTGCCATGAGAAGTGTTATTATTACAGAATTCCAGTAATGAAAAGTTTTCAATTTGCGTGTAAGAATAATGCCATCTGGTTTATCCAAATATGCTAAACAAGGGTCAATCACAACCAACAAACAATGTTCTTGGGTAGGTGAATAGAGGGGAGATGGAGTAACGTAGGTATGGCCAACAAGCTGACTTGTCCCTAGCTTCAAATTATATTAAATTCTCTCATATTGTATATGTCGCAGTGTAATTGTAAAATCAGTCATATTATAATACGCCTAGGCTTTTTCAATACGACTAGGCATATCGCAATACCACCGAAATAATCGAAAATCTCACAATTTGACTGACAATTTAAAGCGTATTGTAATACGCCTGCTGCTCCTTAGGCTTATTGTCAAAATTCAAAAGCGCGCGGATATTCTGGATTTTGAGTGATTATACTCGTCGTATTGTAATACGACTGACGGCTTGTCAAACTAATCGTGTGTTACTGCGTTGTTGTTGTGGTTGTGGTTGTGACTTAAGGCCCGTTTTCATGTGACAACAATGTCGCGACTTTTATGCCATGACACCAAAAGTCGCGACATTTTTAAACATGCAAACTTCAAAGTCACGTTGTCGCGGCAACAATTTGAAGCCGTGGCATTAGTGTCGCGATATCAAAATCATTTTGATATTTTTGTGACATTTCACATTAGTTCCACGCAACATACCTCGTGAAAATAGCAGTGCCGCATTGTCGTGACCACGTGTGAAAGTAAAGTTAATAAAAATATCGGTTTACAAGGTAAACAATGGAAAAAGATAATGTTGTTTTCGATATCGTTTCATTTTTGGAGGAATATGAGAAACTGCCTTGTTTGTGGAACAAAATTAACCGCGAATTTAAATACAGAATCGCAAGAAGCAGAGCGGAAGAATATTTGTTTGCTGTAACTGGGATTACAGATGTAAAAACATTGCGCAAAAAAATTAGGAGTATTCGTGGTACATACAATACAGAAGTACGGAAAATTAAAAAAAGCATAAAAACTGGAAGTGGAACGGGAGATGTGTAAGTCCCGAAGCTTTTTTAGTTTCAAGTTGCGGATAGATTCCTAAGACCAACAACAGAAATATTCCCGGAATCAAATCTGGTAAGTGAATCAATATTTTTTTCTATGGTTTAATAGATTTATTACATAATAAAAATTATTTACAAAATTATTCGATCTTGCCAGTCTACAGCCCCTTCTCCAACGAAATATGTCGCATACTTATTTCTCTTTTCACGGGCTTCGTTGCGGTAATTTATATTTTGCGTAGCTCTTAGAGGAAGTAATCCCTGAGAAGGTTCGTTATGCCAACTCCCTGGTATAATTTTACCCTGCACACGGTCTTCAATATCAGAAGTTATGCTATCATTAGCGGGTCCAATAGTCTTTCGAATCCAGTTGTGTAGTGTACAAGTAGCTTTCACTATGTTAATTGCAGTACGTTCCGCTACACATATTGGTTTCCTGTATATACGAAATCGACTATACAATGCGCCTCGCACGGCAATGTCGGTAGTTGAAGATCTTCTGTTCGTATGGCATCTCTGGACGTCGGTGGTATTGAGTCATAAGATACGGTTTCAATGGAAATGCATCATCTCCTAAGATAACACATTCTGGTGGTATCCCTAGTGCATTTGATTCAAGTGCAGTTTTAAATGCAGAATTATCGAAAATTGCGCCATCTGATTGACTTCCATATCCCCCGATGTCTATTAATGTGAAACAATAATTGTGATCGACTAGTGCTAAGAGGACAATGCTAAACGTTCCCTTGTAATTGAAATACAGAGATGTCGTATTCGGTGGGCATTGAATTACCACGTGCTTGCCGTCTAATGCTCCCACGCAGCCTGGGAAGTTCCACTTTATATCAAATCTTTGGGACCTATACTTCCATTCATTTTCGTTTCTTGGTATCTGAAACAATAATAAATTATTATACTGCTATAAAGCCCAATTGAAAAAAATAATTTTTCTGATTTTCAATTCAATTGTTCGATCACTCAATTGTTTTTTTACAGCAAACAGATGATGACGAGGACGAAGCGGAGGAGGTGGATGAAGCTGCTCGTACAGAGATTGACAATCTCTCTATGGACAACAATGCTACTCTGAATGATCCAAGCACCAACGTAATCTCGAGTCCATCAACTCGCAATACTTCAGAGTCACATCCACAAAGAGTAGTCACAAAACGGCCACTCACATCTAGATACCGCAAAAAGCAAATATCATCAATTGATAATGCTGTAGCCTCCTTACAAAACATTTCAAATGCACACGCAAACAACGTGGTATTTTTGGCATTTGGAAACGCCGTTGCTATTCAATTGCCATTACCAGCATCATTAAAATTGCAGAGTGAAATCCAATATCTGATTACAGAAACTCGTTTGCAATATTTAGAGCAGAATTCTTCAACAGATTCCTCTCGTCCCAGTTCATCGTTCAGCACATTTAGCATGCCTACTTTTTTTTTTATTATTTTTTTTATCGAGGTGAAAACTTCAAAAGCGATACCGGTTGCGAACCCGGCCTATGTGGGATTCAATGGTTGATATATATAAATATATATCAACATTGCCTATCCACTAAAAACACCTCTGTTCTTTCGGTTTCCGGGCATAAGCCTACTAAACCTCCAGTCTCACACTTAGATTAGGACTCTCGTGCTGCGGTCAGCACTAGAACCTGTTCCCTTCCTTGTGTCTATATTTCAAGACCCAAGTGTATATCTCTCTGCGTCGCGTCGAATTAATTTTGAAATCAAGTAAACATACCTGACGACTGCCCGTGGCATTCTCTGTCGACTGGAAGTATGTCCGCTTCATCCCAGGTTGGTTCGAACTTGAACAATGCTCATCACTCCGACCTTGAGATCCAACATCCATTTTCACACTCGTCGTCTGCAATGGCCATTACTCCGACATCGAGATCCAATATCCATCTTCACTCTCGTCGTCTGCAACGAGCATCATTCGTCTTCGAACCTGACGATCCGCTTCCATCCCACCTCCACCTGCCGTCCTGTGTTGGGCGCTGCTCCTTACTAGCGAACCGATGAAGAACGTGTCTGATGGACAATCTCTCAGCCCATCTAGGTCCTTATTCACTCCTCGTCGTCCTCAGTTTCAGTCGCTTCCTCGGTGGTCTGGTCTCGAATATGCCTACTACAACTGCAACCCATCAGGCACAAAATTTTCATGAAGAGGGTGTAACCTATGAAACAGTTGAAATAGCCTCTGCACATATAGCGCCATCACAGGGTTCTCCAATACAAACATTCTTTGCAAATTGGTCACTTCAGCCATTGTGAGCAACGTCTTTTATCGCTTATTCAAGTCATGTTGCATTAACATTGTTTTTTATGCGTTTATAATAAAAATTATGATCACATAATAAATGTTTAGTTTTCATATTATTAACGTGTTTCAATGTTATATTACTAAAAGACTTACCTTTATAAATTCCTTCAATCCTGCATATATGGCATCCAAAACATCAGGTAGAAATATACTTATGGAACATTTTGGAACTCGATACAGATATTGCAAAGAAGCTAGTGAGTCTCCTGTAGCCAAGTACCTCAGGGTTATTTGAAGCTTCAATTTAGCTGGTAATGCGTCGGGCATAACAGTATCCTTCTTTTGAATGCTAGTTTGAACCTTCCCAAGTAGAATATTAAACATAGCCTGGTCTATGCGCATGAAATTCAAAAAGCTAGTAGGATCTTCTACAGCAAGTTCTCGTATAAGGGTGTTACATGCACCCAATTTATTTCTTCGTTGGATCCATCGCCTGACCCAGATTTTTCCTTCTTTTTGTGCATTTTCTTCACTTATAATTAAACTTACCACTCGTGCAGCTGCCGCAATCACTTCATTCGACGCCATTTTTAATTTACTTCAAAAATCGTGACATTAAATACATGATAACAACCAATAAAAATGTCATATTGTCATGACATTATTATGTCGCATGAAAAAGAGCCTTAACTGTTCAGTTTTTTCGTGCGAATTATTGCATTGAAAATGGACTCGCAAGGTGTATTTGTTCACAAAGAGAACTATTATGAAGATCTTGAAAAGTTTTACAAAGGTGAGAAATTGTAATAAAGAAATATAATCATAACCCCAAAATTTCAAAATTTTTAATAGGAATTCTTTTTAAATTTCCTAGTGCGTTTCGAGATGTTCTTTTCATGAACGTATTTCATTTCAGAACACGAAAAGAGTTTCAAAAAACCTTGGATACTGGAAAAAATGAAAGAAACTACTGATATTTTGATCAGTTCGTGTTGGAATATCAAAAATTAATATTGAGTTAAAGGAAAGATTTATAATGTTGACTGTATTATATTACGTTGAAATATTAGAATGTTTAACTTAGACGATTTATGTGAATTCTTGTTATGCCCTCATTTCATTGTATATATTAGTCAGCAAGTGCCTAATGCGCACGTATAGTAATCGATATATGAAAAATACCTAAGTTGCTTTATAAGCAGTTTTTAACACATCTCTCAAGTATAGAAGACGTTGCTCTCGAAGTAGTTCTTAAGAACGAAACAATGAAGATATATTATTTTAGCTAAGAAGTTAGTGTGTTTAATTTCACGATCCCATAACCAAAACTTCCAACTGGGCCCAGTATACGCCGTGTATTAAGATCGTGAATTAATAATTAAATTTCGTTCAACAATTTTATATTGAAAATATAAAATAAAGTAAAAGTGTTGTGATCGAAATAAACTGAAGATGGATACGAGAAAAAGTATTTTTCAGTTTAATGGTGAAACATATAATATCTGGAAGTGAGTGCGTTATTACGTGAAAAAAATACATCTTGATGATTACCCCTGGCGATATCAATTGCAAAAAGCAGAGAACTCATAGAAGCAACCAGAAAAGAATCAATCAAAGTTACAACGAATATGGAAGAAGATGTCCTGTATTGTTCTGAAATACCTTACAATTTGCAGTCAGTCTTCATGTTACAAAAAGCGGGAATGAGTACCTATCTCATTCCATGAGCACCGTGTAGATATTAGTAAAGGTGGTATACACTTGATGATGAGTAAGTTTTTGAATAAATTAACTTATAATTGACTTCATAATTAATACTAACTTTCAATCAAATATACATCTATAAAAACCTAAACATTGAAGTATGGCTATGAAAGTAAGTAAAACACCATAATATGAACTGTGGCATAACAAAAAGCCTCAGATAAAGTATTTAAAAATATTTGGTTCAACTGATTATGTTCATAGTAAAAGTAATAAAACAAAATTTGATTACAAATCGTGGTCATGAATTTTGTATAAAAAAAAATATAGTTGATAAAGATGTTATCGTAGACGAGATCAATTATTTATTGTTTCATACGGGTTTGAATCCTGTGAGAGTAAATGGAAATTCCATAAGCGAAAATGATCTTTCTGAAATTTCGAAATCATTATGCTGAATAAATCAAGTAAGTGATTTATTGTCTCGTATAGGTATGAAAATAATTAAGCAAGTGATAGTGATTTATTGTATTAGACAGGTACATATGTATACTGGGGGAGCAAATAGTAACTCCATGAATAAAACTGATATTTCTGAAATTTCAAAATCAGTGCTTAATAAATTAAGTGAGTGATTTATTGTATTATACAGGTACATATGTATACTGGGGGAGTAAATAGTAACTCCATGAATAAAACTGATATTTCTGAAATTTAAAAATCAGTGCAGAATGAATCAAGTGATAGTGATTTATTGTATCAGACAGGTATGAATCCTGGGGAAGTAAATAGTAACTCCATAAGTAATACTGATATTTCTGAAATTTCAAAATCAGTGCAGAATGAATCAAGTGATAGTGATTTATTGTATCAGACAGGTATGAATCCTGGGGGTGTAAATAGTAACTCCATAAGTAAAACTGATATTTCTGAAATTTCAAAATCAGTGCAGAATAAATTACGTGATAATATCTTGTATAAATCTGGTAAGGTTAAACCAGATGGTTCGTATAAATCTCAGAGTGATAAGTCAGATATGTTAAATGAATCTGATGAGCAAGTATTAGATTTATATAACGTTAATAAATATAGTAAAATTCCTAGATATCACAATATGAATGATTCAACTTGTCGGAAAAGTGAGAGGATTAAAAATCGTCCCCCGATTTCGTACAATGAAAGTGTTATGTTATCCGCTCAATCAATAGTCCATAAAATTCCAAATTCATATAGTGAAATAAAAAATAGGGATGATAGGGTTGAATGGGAAAAAGCTATCATAGATGAACTCGACTCACTTCGTGTTAATAATACTTGGTCGTTAGTACCCAAACCTAAAGGTAGGAACATTGTAGACTGTAAATGGATATATAAAATCAAAAACGACGAATTTGGAAATCCATATAAGTATAAGGCTCGTTTAGTGGCTAGAGGTTTTAGTCAAGAATATATGATAGATTACGATGAAACATTTTCACCAGTTGCTAGGATTTCAAGTTTTAGATTCATTATAGCATTTGCCAATCAGAATAATCTGTTAATACACCATATGGATGTGAAGACAGCCTTTTTGAATGGCGAATTAAAAGAAGAAATTTTTATGAAAGTAATTGAAGGAGTCGAGTGTAAGGAGAATGAAATCTGTAAATTAAATAATGCTTTGTACGGGCTAAGACAGGCAGCTCGTTGTTGGTTTGAAGTATTTGAGTCTACTCTAAAGGAACTTGATTCTCAAAATTCCCCAGTACACCGATGTATTTATATTCTTAATTTAGGTAATGTTTCAAAGAATATTTATGTAGTGTTGTATGTTGATGATCTTGTAATCGCAACTGAAAATATAAATACTATGAATGAAAAAATATTTCGAGTACTGTCATTCCTTCTGAAGTGTTACAATTTTTGGCATTAGGGCCTAAGTTCAGCATAGAACATCGTTTAAAAAACAAAGATTTCTCTATAAAATCTATCCTGGCAGATGTAGATTACATCACCTTGTAACGTGTAAATTCCCCGATTAACCGCCGCTACTGAATTCCGCATCGGAGTACCGTGATTCCACGCTTCACTTTTGTTCCCTCTATGATTAGTGACCTGCGTGTTACGATAAATCGAGATAGCGTAGAGTTAACAATCGCTCGTTCTTTTAGCAAATGGTTCTTGTAGATAACACATCATTAATTGGTAAAATTATAGTCAATATCAATTGAACGTTTATTAAAGTTTATTAAAATTTTGAAGTATCTGTGGCGTCTGATAGACGGTAAGTTATGAGAAGAAATATAATTATTCCGTATTAATGCACTATCTTGAAAATCTGAATTGATTCCTTATTTCATTTTTCCACCATTTCATTTTTTTTCATTTATCTATATTAAATTATTTACCTTTCAATATTGAAATAATCATCTTGCATTTCTTAATTTAAAATATTTGTACTTTATTTGCTTATTTCATTCTCTCAATTTGACACAAGATTTTTGTAGGCTAACGATGGCAAATTTCACGTGGTCATATCTTATGTCCAGTTTAATGTTGGAACATATACTGTCTTTCTTAGCATCTTTGCTTGAGATAAATTTAAATGTTTATTTGAATTGGCCATCGATACCCTACAGATATTCTTGGAAAATATTAAGTTTGAGATTGTATGTTGATTTGCCCCGAATTATTTTAGCCACCTTGGTTAGAGCTAAAAGCCACGTTGTCTGAAGTTTGAAATTCACCTCACCTGGAGCCAATATTCACCTTATCTGGAGCTTCCAAGAAACGAGGTACAAAGGGCAGAAGTCAAGAGTACAATCCACCTAAAGGAGAATCTCCAACGTTGATGGAAAATTATATATAAAAACAACAAGATAAGTCTCACTCAATGTGAAAAGAGGATAGTAAATACCTTCATTTTATTCTTGTTATTATAACTGTGAACAAATCAGAACCCACATATATTTAACCAATCTCCCTGCTAGCTCGGGCATAAATATATATTAAAAGGGAGGTTGGTTACAACCTCATCCATTCCAGATGAACAAGTCCGAAAATTGACAATTGCTAGATCCACTAATGTTATCACTAATTTTGTAAATGACTTTCATAATTCCTCTTCACAATTTCAACGTTTATTTGATAAATCAAAAAAAAAATTTGAAACAACATCCAAATTTAATAGTTACAAAGTCGGACAAGGGTAATGTCACTGTTATCATGGACAAAGATCAATACATTTCAATCACCAATGACTTGATCGAGAGCAATGATTTGATTCTTATATTCTTTCGACGAAGGATCCCTCACAACAGATACAATCCAAATGTAATCTTTTAGTAAAATCTTTGTTCTCCTCTAATCAAATTGATGAAATCACAAGAAAAAGGCTGACCACCTACAATGGTGTAATTCTAAATTTTACTCTTCCTAAAATACATAAACCAGTCCTGTCCATGAGAACTATAGTAGCCTCGATAGGCGCACCGACAGAATTCTTGTCTGCCTTTCTAACGGATATTTTAACCAGAGCTTACGATTTTGATAATGACTATTATATAAAAGATTCTTTTGACGTCTCAACGACGTTTAATAGGATGCAACTCCCTGACAATTATGTTCTTGCCAGTTTAGATGTGGTATCGCTTTTTAGTAATGTTTATTTAGATGCTTGTATTAGAGCTAGAGATAGGAGGTGGCGCTTCATCAGTTCCATCTGTGACATCCAAAGACAATCTTTTTTTGATTAATTTACTTTTTTTTTCAATAACACAGTTTTTTCATTCAATAATAAAATTTGCAGAAAAACTTTTGGTACTCCAATGGGAGCTAAAGTCAGTTCAATTCTTTCTTGTTATGTAATGGATGACATTCTTGATACAGTTATTAATGTTCTTCTCTTTAATCTATTTTTTGTTAAGAAATATGTTGACATCATCCTCTCATTACCTGCGGAATGTGCTGCGGAGATGGTTGAGATTTTTTATAGTTATGACCCATACATTCAGTTTACGTTGGAGTGTGAAGATGATGAAAGTAGTGTTCCCTTTCTGAACACAACATGAAGTTCATTCGCTCACAGAACAACAGTATTATCATCGATTGGTACAGAAAACCCATTAGTTCGAGTAGATTTATGAATTACTTGTCGTACCACAAGGAAACCATGAAGGTGCACCTGGTCAAACAAATGAAACAACGTGTTCTCAGTATCTCTGACAGTGTATTCCACAGAAAAAACTTGGGCATTTTGTACAACCTATTTCGGAATAACTCATACCCTCATGTTCTCCTTCAGAAAATTCTTTTTAGCTCCACAATGGAACCTAACACAATCAATTTGAATAATGTTAATGCAAATTTGGATGTTTCGGATGATGCTGTTTCAGAGCACTTGGTCAATAATTTTTATGCAACCCTACCTTTTATTTCGTGTGTCACTGCAAAACTTTTTTCAAACCTTTTAATAACATCAAAATCGCAAAAAAACTGTACTGACTCTGTTTACTAAATTGAAGGATAAAACTCCTTCATTACATCAATCACATGTAGTTTACTGTATTCCTTGCTCTGATTGCTCGAACCAATATAATATATTGGTCAAACCAAAATTGAAAGACAGGATTTGTTCACATAGGAGTGACTGTAGATTACACCCAGAAAGATGTCCACTTAGTGATTATGTGCATAAAGAAGGTCACAATATCAATTTTGATGCTACTTAAATCTTAGCTAAAGAAACTAATGAATATAAGAGACTTTTTCTGGAAATGGCCTTCATTTCGCAGTAATCCTCGTGTGTTAACAAAAAGACTGATATTGAACATTTAAGTGAAATATATTCATTCTTATTGCACTTGGATCAATATCCATACAGTGTAAGGGTTTCAAACTCCCTTTCTATTGATTAATTTACGTTTCACTTATCCAGTTTCTTAAAGTTTCACAGTTTATAGATAATTTTTAATCCCTTTTCATATTTAGCCTCAGTTTATGTTTTCCTAAGTTTAAATAACGTTTTTCATCATAATTTACATATGTATTTTTCGTTTTGGTTAATTTAATAATTTCAACCTTCGGAGTATTCCCTCTATGGTAGGAGATGACATACTAGCGATATGATCTTTAATGTGCTCTAGATGCTCTAAGAGTAAGATATTTCGGTCCTTGGCGTGTTTCACCTTTTTTATGTTTCTCACTTTAGCCTCACTTTTAGTTATATTTTTTAAATTTCATTTTCCTTTTTCATGCCGACGATGAAGATACCGGTATGATTTATTGTCTTAAATAATTTTACAATAATTTAATTTTAATGTGACTGTTTTGTTTCTGCCTTTAATTGTTCAAGTTTGGTGATGATGGCATTTATGAGTTACTCTCACTAGACTTGTTCTAAACATGTGCACTTTTATTGTTAACGTCAAGATAAAATTTGTTTTAAGATCTTTGCATCCAATCTTATGGTCACTGTAAGTTAATTGTTTGTATTCCACTATCTGTCCTATTTTATTTTGTAATAATATTGTAGCATTCCCTGATGATGACAATAAACATTGTCGAAATATTGGAAAAAGTGTTATACTTCCTGCATGCTGCGTACCCAACGAGTTTTCTCCTAGCTTCATCCTAACTGGTCAGCAAAGACTTCCTCTTTCTTATATATATTGTTAGAAGCAGAGTAATTCATGACTAATCCCATGAATCAGAGGACTGCCGGCAATCAGGCGATGGGTCAGATCACTGTATACGCTCGTCTCGTTATTTTTATTATTGCCTTTGTTTACCATATTTGGATATTTGGAATTAATAAAATATTTCTGTTGCAATTGTCGTTTTGTTTCACATGAAAGTTAACATCAGAAGTACGGATCGCCCTTGTCCACGAAACTGTAAGTAATCGAAATTAGTGTTCTTTTGATTATTCTTTACATCGAGGTATTTATCATAATACCACATTATTTGAAACCTGGCAAGCTACGTTTTTTTTTTCATAATTTCGGAGCATTAGCTTAGGACAATTTCATGAGAGAAAATATTTTCCTTTATTTCGGTTCACTGCAGTTGAAATAGCAGTAAACATGTTTCAATGATATAATTCCTTTTTTTCATTTAACCTTTGTCTAGCAATGAGGTAGTTAATAACTAAGGCAAAACTTTTGAAAATAAATGATTTGTGTGTTTAATTCATTCTGCTAATGTTAATATTACCAGCGTTCAATGTTCGAGAAATAAAATCAGTCAGATGTTTATTATATAATTTTAAATTCTGATAAAAGTCTTTACTCAGTTTAGTTATGTCACCAATATCTTGCAAATCGGGGATACGTTTTGAGAAGTTTTGTTCTTGTTAAAGCGATAAACTTTTAAATGCTTGCTTTCTTTATGAATTGAGTTTCATTGCAAATGTTATGATATATGAAATCAAATATTTTACACTTTAGTTTATATTATGCGACTTCAAATACTGTACTACAGGATCATTACAAATGTATATTTCAATTTATAGTGCCGTGGCACAATTTAATATTTAATGTCAATAATTTTCATTAGTACGATTGAGTAAAATAATTGGTTGATTATTTTTTTCAAAATATTATGTTTTTAGCTTCGTAATGGAGAATTTATTTTCTGAGCTGGTTAAAGCAATCAAGCCATCTCGTACTTCGCCGGAACAGGTTGATTTACCCTTATTTCGTCCAGATTTAACAGGTGCAAAGAAATGGCTGACTGAGGTTACGAATATCAAAAATGAGTTTGAATGGTCTGATCAACAAATTATTGTTAGACTGGGTCGATTTCTGGCAGGAGTATCCAAAACATGGTTTGATACTTGGAGACCTGAAATAAAAACTTGAATATTTCACAGGGATTTTTTGGAGGCGTTTCCTCCCAAGAAAAATTTTGGCAAATTATTATCAAATCATGAAAAACATACTAGTCGACCATGGTCAATTTCATACATTACATAAAGTGAACAAGGAAAATTCTTTAATAATTTAAAAAATTATCAAACAACTTTCCAAGGAAGCTGGTTATACGTATTCAGCAACGCAAAATCTGCATTCACAATCGAACGGTGAATTATAGAAATTGTCAAGTCACCCCGACTCAAAATCTGCATACAGCTGTTTCGATCTTATTAGATCTCATCAGTGCAGCTTACTTGACACGGAGTGAATTAACAAATCTCTAATTGTTCCCCAATACAAATCGTGGTCAGTAACACTGGTCGGATAACAATCCAGAGCGCCATCCCACCAAAGATATTGGGAAACAACAATTCACCGCTTAGACTGAAAATGCAGAAATTCGTCGCTCGAACACGTACCTCCTGATATGAAGATATCTACTCTACAACAGTGGTGTATATGATTCCAAGGCACACTAACATAGTGATTTAAAACCTTTGGAAATACCCACGTTCGATTGTGAATGCAGATTTTGCGTTGCTGAATACGTATAACCAGCTTCCTTGGAAAGTTGTTTGATAATTTTTTAAATTATTAAAGAATTTTCCTTGTTCACTTTATGTAATAAATTATTATCAGTTGCGGTGGGCTTTGACAGTGATCGTTGTAATACTTACGACGCTTATGTATTTGAGAAAGTTAGTTTACTCAAAAATCTTCGCATACAGTGGGAAGAAGTGGATCTTGTCGAGCTTGTAATTCATGGCATTAAGGAGCCTAATGTACAAACCACCGCTAGTAATCAGAATTTCAAAAATTGTCGGAACTTATTTCATTCCTGGGAACTATCCCAAAACGTAGTAATGACAAACAGAGCGAGAAAAGGTGTACAGAGCTAGCAGAACCACCTCGTAAACGTTTTCGCGAATATCAGAGCGCCGGTGAACTTAGACGACGACTTATTAAATGTTTTAAGTGTGTAAAAGATGGTCACATGCTAAGGGATTGTCGAGCAAATATTGGCGAGGAAAAGCGACGCATCGATATAACCAGTACTTCTACAGATTCCAGCTCAGTTTGCCAGAATATTTGAATTCTCTGGTTATCGAATATCATTATACCACTTCCGATGTCCATAGGTCGAGTGAAAATATATGCGGACCATCGTGAATATAATTTGAGTAGAAACGAAAGTGACGTCAGAATGGTCGAACAATCTGTGGAAGATTCAACTTGTGTTGAACACAACAATTCAAAAAGCAACTGGTATAACTCCATTTAGAGCACTGATTGGTATTGATGGCGCAACACCACTCATTCAATCTCTCTTGAAAAATATCAGTACTGATTTGCAACCAGTACGCAATATAGAATAAGACCGTAATAGAGTCAGAGACAGCCTTAGGGCATCTACCCAAACCCGCGTCAAAGCTAATGAAAAACGCCGCAACAACCGTAAGTATGAGAAGTTCGATATGAAATAAGTAGAGTTGGAATATCGTTAATTTCCAAAGCGGCAAAGGAACAACTTAGAATTTGGCCTAGTGACTGGTCACTATCAATGGATATGACTGAACTTCTCACATTGATGGATTCGGAATCGAGGTGAGACTTCTACTATATATGGCACGTGTTAGAATTTTGATTATTGAAAATGTTGAAATTTTGTTATGTTTTACATTCTTTTGTATAAATGTTGGAAAGCTTGTTACGCTTTGCATTTAAACTTGTAAATATTGAGAGCTTATTACTCTTTGCATTGGTTTGTATAAATGTTGGAAAGCTTGTTACGCTTTACATTTGTACGTGTAAATATTGAGAGCTTATCATGCTTTGCATTGATTCGTATAAGTGTTAGAAAGCTTGTTGCGCTTCGCATTTGTAAGTGTCAGTGTTGAGAGCTTGTTACGCTTTACATTCTTTTGTATAAATGTTGGAAAGCTTGTTACGCTTTGCATTTGTACTTGTAAATATTGAGAGCTTGTTATTCTTTACATTCTTTTGTATAAATGTTGGAAAGCTTGTTACGCTTTACATTTGTACGTGTAAATATTGAGAGCTTATTATGCTTTGAATTAGTTTGTAGAAATGTTGGAAAGCCTGTTACGCTTTGCATTTGTACGTGCTAATATTGGGAGCTTATCATGCTTTGCATTGATTTGTATAACTGTTAGAAAGCTTGTTACGCTTCGCATTTGTACGTGTCAGTGTTGAGAGCTTGTTACACTTTGAAATTGTAATCGAAATGTGAAATTTTAGTGATGAACATTACGAAGAAGTCCCATCAGAGATGAACCCCGAAGAGAAGGAAGGCAACCCAGAGGGAAATAATCGCGAGATGGTTTAAAAACATCGAGAACGATGTTTCTGTTAGGATTGGCCGTGTTAGAAGCAGAGTAATTCATGACTAATCCCATGAATCAGAGGACTGCCGGCAATCAGGCGATGGGTCAGATCACTGTATACGCTCGTCTCGACAAGTTGCTTTACTGAATTGATGTGGATAGTTTGGGTTATTTTTATTATTGCCTTTGTTTACCATATTTGGATATTTGGAATTAATACAATATTTCTGTTGCAATTGTCGTTTTGTTTCACATAAAAAGTTAACAATATATATATATATATATATATATATATATATATATATATATATATATATATATATATATATATATATATATATATATATATATATATATAATTATTTATTCGAATTGTTGTTGCCTGTGAACTATTTCTAATCTCTTGATAATTATTAGCTATAACAGGCTTGTTGAATCTTAAAAAACTCGATTTTATTAAAAAGTTGACGTTTCGCCTCGAATGTCGTGGCGAAACGTCAACTTTTTAATAAAATCGAGTTTTTTAAGATTATATATATATATATATATATATATATATATATATATATATATATATGTTTTATGCACGTTACAGTTTCTGAAAATAATTTTGAATGAAATACTTGACAGTTTGAAAATTGATGAGATAATTTAAAATGTTTTTATGAACTGGCACTAACTTGAAAAACTTTCAAGTTTCCCTATAAAAGATTTCTGTAACTGTATTAATTTTTATATACCTTTTTGTTAAGGACCCTCTCGAAGAAGAGTTCATAAAAGAATCGATAAGGAAGAATGCTCTGGCTTATTTGAATGAAAAGAGCCATAAAGAAAATGAAATTGAAAGAAAATAACTCGAACTGGAAGAAAGAAAACTGTGTATTGAAGAACGAAGATTAGTGGTGCTGGGACAAGAGGTTGAAATAGAAGAAAAACGACTGGAAATTGAAAGCCAAGAAAGATTACAGAAAATGAAATTAGAGAAAGACAGAAGTGAAGTAGAATTGATTAAAAAAAAATTAATCTTAGATTGATGTATTCACAACAAAAAATAATTGACTTACTTCTGAACAAAGGTAAGTAATATTTGTTGCTGTTATGTAGCCTAAATATGTAACAAATTTTTTTTTTTTTTTTTATCTCGAGGGACCTACTGTTTAACGCCGGTTCCGAACGGCCAATGGGCTTGTAAACGGAGTACATTGCCCAACAATTTATCTTTATAAATAGAACCACTAAATTCCTGACATACACAACACCCAAGAGCAAGGTGGGACTCGCACCCACATCCTCGGCTTACAAGCGATATACCTTACCGCTGGTCTACCGAGGCCTCAATGTAACAAATATTTGTATACTTACAATCAGTATTTTCAAGTTCTTATTAAACTGTTTTGTAGAAAAGAAATTGTGATACATAAGATCCATTAAAAATAAAAGTTATTTAACTTTAAATGCATTTTTAATAGGTAATAATGAGGATTAAACAATACCATACAATTATTGAATGAATTCACGAATCAAAATACATTTATATAATATATATATATATATATATATATATATATATATATATATATATATATATATATGCTTTCATCTATATTTCAATAAGGACTAAAAACTCAAGAACAAGAAACCCAAAAATAGTATTATACAGTGCAAGAAAACCTAACTCAAATATATATATATATATATATATATATATATATATATATATATATATATATATATATAAATATATATATATAAATATATATATATATATATATATATATATATATACTAGATAACTAGATTATTAATATGTTATTAGGGAAAGGACACACAGCAATTACTATCCAAAATATTGCTCCAGTGTAGGAGGGACAACATTAAAGTAAAACGCTGCCTGACTGCCATACAAGCAAGTATGACAGTTTGTTAAAATTACTGCTACTTTATAAATAGATTCCACATCTTGCAACAAAATTGTTGTATTTTTCTTGAAATCTATTAATGCAAAATTTTATACGACTTTTTGAAATCCCCACTCAACTGTTATTCTTATATTTTCCATTGACTCATTGAACAAGTTGTAACCACTCTCCCTTCATATATGCCCGAGCTAGCTGAGAGAGGTTATATATATATATATATATATATATATATATATATATATATATATATATATATATATATATATATATATATATATATATATATATATATAGATATATAAATATATATATATATATATATATATATATATATATATATATATATATATATATATATATATATATATAATCTCTTGATAATTATTAGCAATAACAGGCTTGTTGAATCTTAAAAAACTCGATTTTATTAAAAAGTTGACGTTCGCCACCCACATTCGTGGCTTTATCAAAACTTTTGATAAAGCCACGAATGTCGTGGCGAATTGAGATTCAACAAGCCTGTTATTGCTAATAATTATCAAGAGATTAGAAATAGTTCATAGGCAACAACAATTCCAATAAATAATATATTTATATATATATATATATATATATATATATATATATATATATATATATATATATATATATATATATATATATATATATATATATATATATATATATATATTTATATATATATATATATATATATATATATATATATATATATATATATATATATTATATATATATACAGTGCTTTCATGATGAAAGGAACAAATTCATTAAAAAATTAGGTTTCTATTTCATGTTAAAAATCCTCGGACAGGTCGATTAGTATTTTTATTTGGGCAATTTTCGCAGTAAAATTTTGTATACAGGGTGTCTCATTCAAAAGCTATGGCTTTGTCATTAGTTTTTTTTAAAGGTAATACCCTGTATATTATTTCACTTTACAATTCTACGATAAAATTCTTTATCACTTTTTGTGAACATACCATATGCCTCAACTTGATGGATTCCCAGATTATAACGGAGATAGTGGAGCACCTGGAGATTTAAAATGTGGATTAAAAGTACAAAAAAAATTTAGGTAAACATTGTCATTAAATCTGAAGAATGAAATTTCACATGTACCATCTGAATTCATTCACTGGTGCTGTATAGTCCGCAGTTTTCACGTTTTTAACGCTCCAGGCACTACACTACTTCATTGTTTAAGAAAATGCAATTACTTGAGAGAGAACGTATTGAAGTACTTATGATGATTGGTTTTGGAGATAGGGTGCGTTCACAAGAAGAAGTCTGCAATCTATTCAATGAAAATCATCCTGATCGTCCGCCAATTACTAGATCGACAGTCAGCAAAATTGAATCAAAATTCAGGAGATACGGCCACGTTAGAGATTTACCTAAAGGAAGACCACCGAGAGTATCTGAAGAAACAGTGCTGAACGTTCTACTAGAAACCCAAGATAACCCTCATACATCCATTACTACAATTTCCAATAATTTCAATTTATCAGTAGGGTCCGTGCATAAAATACTTAAGGTAAATAAGTATCATCCCTATAAAATTAAGCTGGTACATGAATTATTAGAAGACGATTTTGACCGCAGAGTACAGTTTTGTGAGCAGATTCTTGAAATTCATAATCAACATCTAAATTTCATTACAAACATAATTTTTTCTGATGAAGCCACCTTTACTTTAAATGGCCACGTCAACAGACAAAACTGTAGGTATTGGGCGACCGAGAATCCTCATTGGATGCAAGAATGCCACACACAGCGGCCTCAAAAAATTAATACATGGGCAGCGATTGTTCGAAATCGTATAGTTGGTCCCTATTTTTTCGAAGGAACACTAAACGGAGAGGACTACTTGAACTTTCTCCAGTTCGAACTCATTCCGGCTTTAGCTGTTTTGTTTCCTAACCCACAAGATCCTGACATACCTAATAACGAGATATGGTTTCAACAAGATGGGGCACCTCCTCACTATTCAATCGCTGTTCGACAATTTCTTGATGCAACTTTTCCCAACAGATGGATAGGACGGAGAGGTCCGATTGAGTGGCCGCCAAGATCACCGGACATAACCCCATTGGATTTTTTCTTATGGGGTTATTTGAAGTCTAAAGTTTATTTGAATAGACCAAATAATATTGATGATCTAAAAGAGAGAATCAGGCAGGAAATAAGACTTATCAGTCCAGAAGTAATTGAAAATGTGCAACGGGAAACATTGAATCGACTTCAAAAATGTCTCGAAGTAAACGGACAACAGATTGAACATATGTAAAAATTAAATTAGTAATTACATTTGTGTGTTTTCATATCGTACCTCTCATTACCCACTATCTCCGTTTCTGGCAATCCATCGAGTTGAGGCATATGGTATGTTCACAAAAAGTGATAAGAATTTATTGTAGAATTGTAAAGTGAAATAATATACAGGGTATTACCTTTAAAAAAACTAATGACAAAGCCTTGAATGAGACACCCTGTATACAAAATTTTTATTGCGAAAAATGCCCAAATAAAAATACTAATCGACCTGTCCGAGGATTTTAACATGAAATAGAAACCTAATTTTTTAATGAATTTGTTCCTTTCATCATGAAAGCACTGTATATATATATATATATATATATATATATATATATATATATATATATATATATATATATATATATATAATATATATATATATATATATATATATATATATAGAATCTGGTAAGTTTACAGAAACAACAACAATATTATATGAAGGAATTTAGTTCTTTCTTTTCATTTACAAAGGAGACTTATCTTATCATTTTATAATCTTCTGTCGACGTTTTACTAATCATCATTTAGGTGGATTGTATTCTCAGTTGATTGCCTATTCTTATCCCAACGCTTGGACGTTTTCGTTCATGGTTGCTTTGTGGTTCTAGCTAAGGTTATATTGTAGCTCCAGTTAAAGTTTCTTTATGGTTCCAGCAAAAGTAGACCAGTCATTTAAGCTTAGATAAGGTAAGAATCTCGGAATTCGAGATACCCAGCTGTAAGTCTGTAAATAGTTGTATATTGACACCCTAAAAGTTGTCTCAAAACCTACATATGGTAGGGTGTACGCAACTATTAAATTTCAAGGTCAAAGGTCACAAAAATCGTTTTTTTGCGTTTTTTTTTGTAAATATCTCATTTCATGGGTTTTTTGCTATGTGTAGTTTATTGTCAATATTGTAGAATACAAAATTCTCTACAAATTTTGTTTGAAAAATTTTTTTATACGGTGAACCGTTTTCGAGATAGAGGGCGGAGACCGCGCGGTCACAGCATCACTTCAGGTCAACCGGTGCCTCCGGTCGAAAACGCGCCATATATAGTTGATGAACTATCTATAAATCAATAATTATAAATATTTGTCAATTTTTATTAACTATTATATTATATTTCATCATTTTCTTCATGCATTAAGTCTATATCTATTTAATAATACTGATAACCGTTTCCTAAAATTAAAAAATAATTAAGGGAAAAACTTAAATCATAATATAATTATATTCCCATTTACACTAATGACATTTTAAATAGAAAATAATTAAGTGCATCTTCTTTAAAATCTGCAAATTTTAAAATCCTTCCACTACGTCAAAAATTATACCTGGGAATTATACGGGCCCTTATTATACACTACGGACCTTTCTATTTGTAGCCAGTAGGGACAGATGTTCAATTGTAGTGTATAGTTACGACAGTCTTCTCTTTATTTCAATTTGAATCGTATATTGGTAACTACGGACGTACAATTTCAAGAACTATGGCTGATTTGTGTTTTCTATGTAATAAGTCTCGGGAGGTGAATCGCTTATTGAAGTAGTGCGCGGTATGAAATCTCTACGAACTGCAAGTGTCGAACGAAACGACCGAAAAATTGATTATTTAAAATCATAGTTACTGATTTTAAATAATCAATTTTTCGGTCGTTTCGTTCGACACGACACATAACATAAGTTTCGTAATTTTTACCTAAAAATAGCACACATCTTCTTGAACGTAGCCGTTTTTAAGCCCATTAAAATATCCTGGAGAAAAGTTTTGACAGATTGGAAGTTGCATAACTAGGGGGTGATACCAAAGCAGGCTTTTCCAAGTTTGCTCAAAAAGATGTTTGCAAATTGCAGTGAAAAAATGTCAGCAAATATATTGTCTGGCTTTGAAGCTACAGGAATTTCACCTGAATGATGAAGCCAATCAACACAATCCAGCTATGAAGCTGTCATTGTCTAATATTATGACAGAGCTTACAAGGGTGAATGAACGGCCAGCAATAACAAGAAACAGAAAAATTAATGTTCCATCAGGACAATCAGTCGGATTGGCAGACATACAAGTAGAGGCAGAAGATCCACAAGAAGATTCACAAGTAGAGGCAAGATGATTCAGATCATAGTGAACTTAGCAGTGTCGTAGATGATACTGAAGTTGATATCAAGACTCCGGTTGAGACAGCGTCTGATATTCATGAATGTGACTTTGTTTTGACATCGTTCATTTATAATGCAAGGACAAAAAAAGAAACCGAAAAACTTTCTGTTGCACAGATAATGCACATGAAAAAAGGTGCATTGAAATAAAATGCCTTCGCACTTACAACGGAAAAAAGTGTGCTTTCATATTTCCCGACGTAGAGGACTTACAGTCGGTAAAAATAAGCCAGATCAAATACAGGCTTTGTGGACCACAGGAAACAAGGGGCATTCTCAAGTTTCCTCGAGATGTTTTGTAATTTTCAATTACATTTTTATGGAAATTCCATTTATGTTGAAGTTCTCTAAGAGTTAATCAGAATATTTATTATGTTTTTTATGTTGCAAACTAACTGAACGCAAATAAAATTATTCCATACATAATGTCATCTTCATTTTCTCACTCAAACTTTTTATTTAAAAAAAAAGTTCAAAAGTATGCCATAAAGGATATAGCACCAACATATATTATATACATATATACATTAATTTTAGCGTTTTCAGTGCAAAAATCAAACCATCCAATATATCCCCATAGGCGGGGTTATATTGGACGGCCGTATTCTTTAAAAAAATAGATATAAATTATTTTCTTGTGTTTTTTTGAAGTCAGCCAAGGTTCAGAGAAAACTGAACAAAACCCAAAATATCATCCAATATATCCCCATTTGACGGTAATAATTTGAGTTTAATAATTATAAATTTAGTACTATTTTGATTTTGAAGTGGTTATATTACGTCATAAGAAATAAGGAGAAAGTGTAATCTGCACTACCTACCAGATTAGTGTACACTGCATTTTTTCAGTTTGCCTCGAAATATGCCGCGAATCCCGCCAAAACTTATTCATTAAACCGTTGGATGTTTGATAGGTGAAGGTGAGGTGATAGATTTTAACTCGGATATGTGTATAACTCTAATTTAGTAAGATTTTTCATCAAAATCATAAGCCTGTTGCCAGTCCTAAATGAGTGAAGAGAGTAGACGTAATTTGATTTTTGTGATAGGTTTGTTAAAAATGGCTAGTGTACTAGTACGATTCAACGAAGATGGAATTATCTTTGTTGTCAAGAAGAAAGATGTTAAAAATAAACTTGGAATATTGATTATTCGATACTTGGATGGAAGGTATTACTCCAGGGCCGGTATTCTCAGTCACTCGCTGGAGCGCTTATCGATGTCGTTGAACGCGAGGGTATCGGAAGTCATTGCTGTCATGATTCTCACGACCTCTCCTCACAACTGGAGCGCTCCCGCCAAAGAGGAGTGCTTTATTTCAATCGCATTGGCAATTTTGACATATAAGATAATTCATAATCCTAACCTATCATTTTTCTTGAGGCAGAGTTCATGTTTGGTAAATCATAATTGTAAGATTACTCTATATATATATATATATATATATATATATATATATATATATATATATATATATATATCTATATATATATATATATATATATATAGATATATATCAATCAAATCATGAAAAACATACTAGTCGACCAATTTGGTCAATTTCATACATTACATAAAGTGAACAAAGAAAATTCTTTAATAATTTAAAAAATTATCAAACAACTTTCCAAGGAAGCTGGTTATACGTATTCAGCAACGCGAAATTTGCATTCACAATATATATGGTGTGTTGCCGTATAGGCCAGTGATGGGGTCATGTTAGTTTAAATAAAGAAATTCAATTGGAGGTTTCTCAGTAACATGTTAATCCATTTTGGTTGAGTATGTGTATTTTGATTTTGATATTTTAATTGACAATGATAGTTGTAACTGTGATTCATGTAGAGTAGATAATTTTAGGTAGTTTAAGTGTAAATTCAGCATTTTAATCCATAAGGGCAAATGACATATTGACCCTTTTAGATAGTTTTGAAATATTGTTTTGGAACATAATTAACATGCAATTATAAGTATTAAATTCTTTGTGACAATGAAAACATTCGCCTTGAGAAAGGTAGAACTGTAAGAATATAGAGGAAACGAGCAAGGAAAAGGAAGAACAACCACAGAAACTTTCAAATTTTCAGACAGATGTCATATGTCAATTAGACACGTCAGTCAGAAAACTAAAAATGCAATGGCGAACAACAGCCACGTTGAATAATTCCAGAAATCAAATTGAAAATAAATAATTTCATTCTACACTTGCTCAGAGATAATCAAATAAATTTTAAAAAAACATGAGGGAGATGACCATAATTATAACAACTTTCACGAAAAAACCTCAATTCTAGTATGTATCTTTCTTGCTTGTTTCCGAATCAATATTATCTATTGTAATTGGCTTGTAGATCCCGGAGGAGGAAATAAATTATTTCGAAAGCTTGGACAGAAAAAGAGTACACTAACGTGTTTTACTCAAATTGCCGCATCCCCACTAAAGGAAATAGATGTTTCCCACTTAGTTTCGATTGTAGACATAGATAAGGGATTATAGTAATGGATGATCTTCTGTATATTGGACTGCTGGAAGACCTAGAAGAAGCTGAAGAAAATGTTGCAGAGCCCCATAGAGTTGTATTAAGGGACCCAGTGATGCAACTCAGCGATGTCCAATTTAGAAAAATATTTCGGCTAACCAAACAAACTTTCAGATATGTCTTGGACATAATAAGAATATATCTAGACGAACCTGTAAAAACTACACACTTGTATCCTGAATTAGTAGTAAGAACTGGATTTTAATGTTTATGCGGTTTTGATTTATATAAACTTACGAAAAATATGTAACTGCTAGGTATATAATATAAACTTGATATTTTAGTAAAAGTTGTGCATCTTCCCTAAATGTTAAAATATATTAAGTTTCTGGCAGCATTGAAGTTTTTTGGTACTGGAAGTTACCAGCAAGATATAGGTAATAATTATTGTTTGGGTATCTCCCAATCATCAGTGAGTCGATGCATTCACAAAATTATTGAGGTGTTCAATAGACAGGAAATAATTAACCAACAAACGAACCAACACAAAATTTCAGGTTAGACTCGAATTCTAGTTGACAGCGACAGCACAGAACTACAAACTATTTTAGTTATACTAGATATGTGTTAAACTATTGCTTTCCCAAAATATTGGTCAGTCACTATACACTCTATGGAGTATTGTTTTCTATTTTGGTCCAAAGATCAAAAAACTCTATGAAGAATCATAAATTCAATTATACGCAGTAGCAACACTAATTTTTTTATTTATCTTGATTTGCTTTATTTTAAATCATCAAATTCTAGTTCTTAATTTCGTATTTTTTCAGACTCTCCTGCCTTTCTTGTGAGAATGAGAATACAACTATCATTGCAACCTTTATGCTCAACAGGTATGTTTAATTATTTTACATTTTCCATAGATAATTAATGATTAAGCTGTATAATATAATAATAAACCAGTAATTACCATTCTTTATTTGCAATATCTCAATATTTGTCTTCTAATTAATATATTCAACCATGTTATAACATCAGGTGTGTACCTATTTGTGATGATGAAGGTGCAATTTGTTGAGAAATCTTCATATTTGCCTTATTCAATTAATATTTTTAATTCACTATTGAATGGACCTTATAAATGACTTGCCACAAATTTTCAATTGCTGAATATATTTCTAATTTATTATAATATTCTCAGGTTCTAATTCAAAACAAGTCATACTATCTCATAATTTTGATTGAATTATGAAATTTGTGTAATTGAAAGTATAAAAATGTTAATTAATTCCTTAACACAAATTTTTTTTATATTTATGTTACTAAAATATTTAAACAATGGAAGGTACAATAGTGCTCATTTTAAACAATTAACAACTTTGTGTATACTATGTGAAGTTCATATTTTTATCATCAAGTAAAGGTTCTAGTGCATGTTCATCGCATTATTTAGATTTGTTGACAAATTTTTGTGTTCACTATATTATGACTTGGTTTCCTTTTTTATTTTACTGTTTAAAACTGATGTAGAGATGATATATAAATTAGCAGTAGATAAAGAAAACTTCACATTTTATTCAGAACTTTTCCAACAAGATATCTTCTATATACAAATCTGTTAATGTCACAATATAAACTCAAAATTGTTATCATAATTTATTGAAATTCACTATCAAATATACAAATATATTCTTATTTTTGTTATCGATAGAAAAATATGCGGGAGCTAATTTGACAGTAGTTAATGTTACTACAACAGAGCCAGTGATTACAAGCAGCAATTACATCAATACTTCTGAGAACATGTCAGATCATTATGAAATGCAGAGAATCCCAGAAGATGGAAATGTTTCAGGTACGGTACAAATAGGTGAAAGTGAAGATTCAATAATAAAATAGAAATATTGCTTTAAATTTCATTTGATTTAATGGTTTATTAATGGTTACAATATTATTGTAATTGTAAATTTCAAGGGGCTTGAGTTTTATTTGATTTAATGAATTAGTTTTATATTGTTGCAATTGTAAATTTCCAGGAGCTTGTTCACCAGTGAAATATTTTGAAAAGAACATGACTAAAATGTCTTTGTATTGAGTGGAACTGAGGTACACCAATTGAAGTTTTCATTGTTAGTGTCAATAGTTATACTCTAAAAAAAATTCCATAAGTAAATAGTCTACATGTCACGATATACATTCTAAATTGTTATCATAATTTATTGAAATTGGTTATTAAATATATATATATATATATATATATATATATATATATATATATATATATATATATATATATATATATATATATATATATATATATATATATATATACTAGCTGACCCGGCAAACGTTTTTCTGCCATATAAATTATTTTTATCTAGATAGTTATCTGTCTTTCTATCTATCTATCTACATATCTATCTAACCCGGCAAACGTTGTTCTGCCATAAAAATTATTTTTATCTATCTGTCTTTCTATATATTCATCTATCTGCTAATGTATCTCTATCTATCTATCTATCTATCTATCTATCTATCTATCTATCTATCTATCTATCTATCTATCTATATATCTATCTATCTATCTATCTGACCCGGCAAACGTTGTTCTGCCATATAAATTATTTTTATCTATCTAAATAGGGGTTGATCGTAGAGGGGTGAACATTTAGGGTTGTATATATTTTTGAATGCTGTATCATAAAAAAAATAGAACAGAAAATGTTGTCAGAAAAATAAAGAAAAAAATTAAGGGGTGGACTACCCTTTACATTTAGGGGTGGACTACCCTTAACATTTAGGGGGATGAAAAATAGATTTTATCGGAAACTCAGACCTAACCGATAAGCAAACAAAATTTCATGAGAATCGTTCGAGTCATTTCGAAGGAGTTTAACAAATAAAAAATAAGGGTTGATCGTAGAAGCATGAAAATTTAGGATTGTATGTATTTTTGTATGTTGTATCATAAAAAAATAAAAACAAAAAATTTTGTCGAAAAAATTTAGGGGTGGACTACCCTTAACATTTAGGGGGATGAAGAATAGATGTTGGCCGATTCTCAGACCTACTCAATATGCTCACAAAATTTCATGAGAATCGGTCAAGCCGTTTCGGAGGAGTATGGGAACGAACATTGTGACACGAGAATTTTATATATAAGATATATATATATATATATATATATATATTTTTTTTTTTAAATTTATTTATAGAAAAATATGTTGGACATAATTTGACAGCAACTAATGTTACTAAAACAAAGCCAGTGATTATAAGTACCAATTTCTCCAATATTTGAGAGGATATTATATACTAGTTCTGCTATGACAATTCTGATAGACTTTTTTTTTACTTTTTGTTGATTGGCTGCATTGTCTTGCTAAAGCAAATTTCATTATCAATCTTGATTTTAACGCATATTTCTTTTACAGAAACTTTGGAAAGACGCAAAAGAATAGAATAATTACGTAAAGAAGGGCAGTAAGAAAATAATACTCAAAGAAATCCTGAAATGTTGATGTCTATGAGAAGATCCTTATTGTAAGGGGTACTACCGCCGATTGAGAGCCCATATTCCTTCCTGTAAACCTGACGCTACAAACCAAAGAAATACTAATGCGTTAGGAAGAAAATATTCACAGATGATACACCATGCTGCAAGTGATAAAATTAAATCTATATTTTCTATTATGAGACCTGACAATGTATTTTTGCTGGTATCAAAAGATGAACTTATAATTAAGTGTGCAAATAGGTGGACACCAAAGTACCGACATACTAAAGACGAAAACATGATCAGAGCAAGAGTTAGATTACTTGGAAGATTTTTAATTGAATTTAATAAATTAAGTGTTCTTTCACTTAATTTATTAAATTCAATTAAAAATCTTCCAAAAACACTCGTTTATGGAAGTATTCTCACCCCAGCTCAGTGATCGTGTCATTAAATCTATTAATTCAGTGGAATGCCTTGGAACTTCAGAAAAATATGCATATCCTAATGTTGCTTAAGAACTAGGAACTCTGTTGAAAAAATGTGCTTCGATTTATAATTATATATTAATTGAAAATCAAGAAAAAGTAAAAAAAAAAAGACCTGAAAGATTTTTGTGTTCTGTATCAAAATTTGAGTGACTCAATCAACAAAACTGTAATGGAAAATGTGGCAGAGTTGAAGAGACAAAAAGTTATTTCCCTTCCCCAATCCTGAATTAAATAGTTGTAAAAGTATGGCAGGTGTTTGTTCTATGATTTGTGGCGAACGCGACAATGCATATTTTTTTACGAATAAAATGGAAGATGATAATAAAAGAAAAAGGGGCTACATCGTAGAACTTGATTTGTTCCTCCTGCGGCAATTGCATCCGACAATATCGAGGATATAGTTTTATACTTTCCAAATCAAGCGAGAAAGTGTTGATGTAACTGTAACTCCAACAACTTGGGCAATACTGTTCTCTATGATAATAAAATTTTAATGCTGTAATTAGATAACCCATGAGAGAGACGCTGTCATTCCTGTGATAGGTTTAATCGGCAATGTATCCATGATACCTTAGATTAATAAATACTTTTAGTAGAGAGTAAATTTGCATTTATGAGTTACGCTTGTGTATTGTGCATGAACTATAAATCCAAGCTTTCAGTTCTACAGTCCAAATATTTTACCAACTACAAAGATAATAAATATAATTATCGTTGATTGAACAAATTAATCCATGATATTAAGACAATATAATCGGATACCAACAGGACAGAGATCGAGCACTGCAAGCAAAGATTTTTGAATTTAAAATGTTACTGGTAGTAGGCGCTGGGAGAGGGATTGCGGACTTTTTTTGGTAACATAAACATATAAGTTTATATTTTTATATTCCAGTTCACCATCGATTTGCCCTAAGACTAAAAGGGCTGTCACTTTTCTATTGTATAAGCTTAATGTTTTAAAAAATGAAAATTCATCAATATCATCATAATAGTGTTTTCCTGGTTATCAAACATTTTAAACACAAATTCGAGTTCAGGCCTGAAAACGTTACTATTTCTGGAGGTACGACTATATCCTGACCGAGTTTGGAAATTTCGGCAAATCGTTGAATAACCCGTTTTGGTTCCCTGGGAATGTTTGCTATCTGAGAATTCTAAATGAGATACTCTTGTATTAGACCTGTGTCGATCGATCATTTGTCGAGACCCGGGTCGATCATGACCCACTCGTATGGTGATCGAGTTAAAAAGATTCGATCATTTGGGTCACCGTTCGCGGTTTGTAACGAATATATCAGCATGTCACTGATTCGATCTCAAACTGAATTCGATCTCGATCACGACGCGATCGATCGAGTTCGCGACCCAAAAGACTGAGAGATCGACATGTCGCGACTCTTCTACGCGAGCGTTCCTGAAAAAATCGGTTCCTTTTGGATTACGTGTCAAAATTCAAAACAACACGATAAAGAGTGCGATGAATGAAAGCATGTAAACGATTGTATCAGCAAGCAATTAGTTATATACTGTTTTGTAAAAACATATGAAAATAAAGTGCAATTTGGTTAGTCTTGTCAAGTAAATCGGGATCGGGTTAAATAAGATCGGGTCTTTTAGAAATTCGTGATTCGATCACTCGTGTATAGGTTGCGATCGAATCAAAAAGATTCGATCAATCACGATCGACACAGGTCTATCCTGTATCATCTCCATGCTCTCATTCATAAGATTGTATTATTCGGCTTTGCAGAATTAAATATAATTCCTGCGTTTACCGCATCCATAATTCAAACCATAAATAATATTTGGGGCCATCTTCGCGTTCGTCTTCCTACATAATTAGCACGTTTGGTCTAGAACATAAACTCCTATTTTTTTAGGTTATAAAAAAATAATATTCGGTAAGTTTTTTATTCATTCTATCGTATTATTCCAAAAATTCCATCTGAACAAGTCGGTCCACTCAGATGACTACTAAGGCAAATAAACACTTCCAGTTTTGGCTTAGAATAGTTAGCGTACGACTTTGGTAGATTCAAAAATGTTTTCTCTAAATTAATATTCAATCTTCGTCAAAAAATTCGTCAAAATTGATCCTGCCATACTACTCAAGGGTTAAATCCAAAGTAAGGCTAAACGTGCAAACGTGTTTCTCTGTCAAGTACGTCACTTGCACCAATTTTTAGCCAGACATTAAACAAATATGGAAAGTACAACAAAAATTCTGTTTTGGAATTATTTCATTAATAAAACGGCACTATTTTTCTATTTTCACCCACTATCTTTCTCACTAAATACCTGTAGTTTTTTCAAGGCCGGCTGTTCAACAAAGTTTTCAAACCATTTCACTGAAACCGTACTAATATCAATCACCGCATTCCTTGTAGCAAAATATTTATCTTCAAGTATTGCATTCTCCCCACTCTTTTTCATGAATTCCCCCGAAAAAATGGTATTCTCCTTCAGCATTGGCTGAGACCGCAAAATTTTATTTATTCTCAATTTGAAGAGGAAAAATGCATCTTCAAAAAAACTCTCTATATTAATATGTTTAAGATTCATTATTACCCCTGTCCTTATCCTACTCTCAAATACTGAATTCACGTCCCCCTATCTTACCCTGCGACTTCGTTTATCTTTCAAACCGCCTCCTCTTCTAAATATTGAATTTTTTATTTGCAACTTATACCTCTTTAAATGGCTCATGTTCGTTTCGTGATCTAAAATGCCACCCTTAACCAGTTTGTTCACGTGCCTCACTTCTCTCGAAATATGTGAGATCCAACGTTGTTTCGTTTCAAAGTCTTCAGGAGATCGGATACGACACCACGGAACAGACCCATAACTTCATCACAAGCTTTCTCCATTTTGAAAACTGTTAACAAAATTTCATCCTGAATATGTGGAAAAAAGTACACTTTGTATTGTTCAGACTTTCACTTAAGAAGAGAACACCCTGTATATGAGCAGGAATATTAAGCAAAACATTGAAAAACATACTTACTATAAATTGCTGAGCTGACTGAATTAGGTGGATTTTGGTGATTTGTCGAATGATTAGTGAAATCTGCGAAGAAGAAATATTTTAGTCTGATTTCTTCAAAGAATAATATGGATGAATGAAAGAATATTACACTCAAAACCATCAGTTAACTTTTGTTGAATATGTACACAGAAATAGTATATTATTATACTAGTATAGAAAGCTTAATTATTCCAGTGAGTAGGTTTAATGTTTATAATAATATAATTTTTTATGTGTATAACATGCTAGTTTTTCTTGTACCTAAATTATCTTATGTAATAAAATTAATAAAAAAATTATTTAGAATATGATACTGGAAAAAGGTTACTTTGTTTTACGACTTTGTGACGTACAAAATTACACTCAACTACAAGAAAAAATTAATTCCTCACCTTCGGTATACAATATTAATATTTGAATGAGTACTTGAGGAAATATCCAACACTTAATTATCTATACGTGTCACAAGTTTGAAACTAGCGTAAGACTGAACCTCTGCACTAATAGCTACAGTATTTATGAATTACTTGAGTTATTTATCAAATTATTAAATTTAGAAAATAATATCATTTTTAATGATATTATTTTCTTATTAGATATATGTCTTAGTCAAAATTACTTCCAATTTGATAAAAAAAATTTGAACAATCTAGTGGGCTGGCTATGGGTTCCCCCTTAAGTCCGCTTATTGCAGACATTTTCATGTCACATATAGAGAACATAATATTCAATTCTACAAAAGCATCACATATAAGTTTTTGGCATAGATACGTTGATGATGTAATTGCTTGTTTTAAGGGCGCCGCGAGACAATTAGATCAGTTTTTGAATTATATTAATAGCATTCGCCCAAATATAACGTTCAAAATTGAAAAAGAATTGGATCGGCAGATAAATTTCTTGGATTTAACTATCTTTCATAATAATAATACTTTGAGTTTCGATATATATAGAAAACCAACTTTCACGGATATATGTATTCCGTCGGATTCAAATCCTTCTCTATCCCATAAACATTCAGCTTTTAATTCAATGATCCACAAGCCGTTTTCAATTCCATTATCCGTAACAGATTTAGCAAAAGAAATTTCGACTATAGAAATAATTGCTTCAAATAATGGTTTTCATACAAGTTTGATAGATAAAATGATAAACAAGAAACTTAGTCAACTAGCGTACAACAGCATATATGCTCAATTAAAATTAGAAAAATCGGAAAAATTCACATCTTTAACATATTTTGGTCCACTAACAGGAAAAGTTGATAATGTCATACCTAAATGTAATATTAAAATTGCTTTCAAACCTAAGACAAAACTCTCAGGATTTTTATTCAATGCCAAAGATATCACTTCAAAATTTGAAATTTCAGGAGTTTATAAGTTGATTTGTCCTATATGTAAAGGAGTGTATATAGGTCAGACTGGTCGATCGTTCAAGACAAGATTTAAAGAACACCAACAATCTTTTTTTTAAAATAAAACGGATTCAACGTTTTCAAATCATTGCCGTGAAAACCACCACCCATTTCCACAAATAGATAATTTTCAAATCATAAATTACCGAAAGGAACCAAACTCACTTACTTAGAATCATTAGAAATTTTTAAACTCAATCATAATGCAAAAGATATCTTGCTGAACGACCAGATTGACTTGATATCTTCTCCTATATTTAGTGTTTTCAAACAATAACGATTTTTCCAAAGAACATTGTATTGTACCAATTTGGGAAATCCACTCGATTAGCCCTTTCTAGAAATATGTTCCTCTTGTCTATTTAGGTACCTGCAATAATTCTTTCCCACCCGTCAGCGCAAATCTATAATTATCTATTCAGTTCTTAACTCAATTTGCCCGATGATGGTCTAGTGACCGAAATTGCAATGGCAGTGTTATATTTTTCAAAATATTTTGTGATAATAAACGTAGTAAATTCAAATTTAGTTTTGTTCATCATGTTAAATTATCACGTAGTAACGACGGATTCCATCAAAAGTATGTATAAATATTCTGTCCATCACACTTCGGCGAATAGTGAATAATTATGAATTTTAACACATATAAAACAACATGAATTACACAAACGATCTAGAATCAATTTCAAACGAAGATAAAATTATGAAATCCCTAGAAGATTAAATATTCAAATATTCCTCATACAAGAAATTTCTATGTTGAACTCAAAGACTGGAAATCACGGGTTATTGCGATCTTTCAAACGTCAGCATTTTTACATGTCTGATCGTGAAGCGTGAAGAGTCAAAGAAAATGCATGGAATTAATTGGGATTTTGTTATCGTTTAAAATGAAACAGGAAACTCGGATCGATGTTGTGTCGATGAGGAAACTTGGTTACCGAAATAGACATTAATCGTACGATTTTTTTTATATATGAATTAATTGTAACGGGTTAATTCACCGATTGACCAACGCCACTGAATTCTTCTTCATCGGGATACCGTGAATTCACACTTTCCTTTGCTCTATGATTAATGAGTTGCGCGTAACGAGAGTATCTAGCGAGTGTCAGGAGATTGCAATCGTTCGTTCTTTTAGCAGCCGGTGATCGAACTAATAACACCTTTAAATATTAGAATTATATGCAATAAGTTGAAAGTTTGTTGAAAATTTGTATTAAAATTTGTTAATTATCTGTGGCATCTGATATTGATGGTAAGTTATGAAAAGAAATATAATTATATCTATTTCGTATGAATGCATTGTCTTGAAAATCTGAGTTGATTACTTATTTCATTTTTCCGCCATTTCATTATTTTTTTCATTTACCTATATTAAATTATCTATCTTTAAATATTGAAATAATCATCTCGCATTTCCTAGTTTAAAAGATTTCTAATTCATTTGCTTGTCTAATTCTCTCAATTTAACACAAGATTTTTGTAGGTTAGCGATGGTAAATTTCACATGGTCATAGCTCATGTTCAGTTTAATGTTGGAACATGTGCTGTCTTTCTTAGCATTTTTGCTTGAGACAAATCTAAATGTTAATTTGAATTGGCCATCGATACCCTACAGATATCTTGGAGCGTATTTAGTTTGAGATTGTGAGTTGATTTGCTCCGAATTATTTTAGCCACTAGGCCTGGAGTTGAAAACTACTTGATTGGGAGCTGGAATCTACCTGGCCTGGAGTTTAAAAATACTTGGTCTGGAGTTTAACCCTGTTTATTAAAAGACACACTATCTGAAGGCTGAAATTCACGTTATCTAGAGCTACCAAGAAACGAGTTACAGAAAAAGGGCAGAAGTCAAGCACCATTTATCCAGAGGGGAATCTCCATCGTCAAGAGAAAATTAAATAAGAAAAACAATAGAAAAGATAAGTCTCATTGTAATTTATGTAGAAAAGGATAGTAAATACCTTCCACTTTAACTGTGTTATTATTACTGAAAACAAACCAGAACCCATAAATGTTAACCAACCTCCCTGCTAGCCAGGGCATAAATATTTGTTAAATAGGGGGTTGGTTATATAATTAATTAATTTTCTCGTTCAATATTATACAAGATATAATATTCATGATCATGAAAAAAATTTGGAATAGGGGTATTTCTAATTTGATATATATTACATAATTTCATTTGAAATCTGTATTATTAAGGATATATTTATTTTTAAGTATTTTTAGTAATCTGGTAGCCACACAAAAATGTATAGAACATTTTTCTCCGAACTCCGTTAGGGGTATAATAAATGAAGAATAGAAGAATCCTGTAATTTGTCAGTTAGAATTTTTGTATAAAAAATACCATGACTGTTTATTTTCCTTCAATTTTATAGTCATACGATTTCCTCTGTAATGACTTATCGTTATTTTTATGAGTTTATGAGATTTTGTTCGTATTTTTCTATGAATTTTCAACGTAGTATGATATTTCAACGTATGAGAAGAATTGTTATAATTTGATCTCTTAGTATAATCATCATATTCCATAAGTTTCTCTTTTCGAGTATATAAAGCGAAATTATTTTTTACGTTACCATAAAAAGAAACATGTCACCAGAATTAATGATGTTCACATTCACGGAGGATGTTCTAGGGAATTTTTACGCCGCTGAAAATGTGAGTATTTCAAAATTAATTTATCAATTCTTTATTAATTCTTAATTGATGTTTAATAGATTGCCATCAACCTCGTCGAAAGAGATCCTCCCACGAGACCTAACTACATAGAAGAGTTATGGAATGATAATAATTTTGGCTATAACGTTGTTATATGGGCGGATGTGAGAGTTCGTGTAGCGTTCTGTTTCTACAAGGAACAAGAATTAATGAGTGAGTAATATAATATATAATACTGACCAAATGAGCGAAAAGAGGAGAGTAATAAACAGTTGGAACAGGATTGAATTTTTTTTCGTGACATTTGACAATTTTCCGTGGTAGATTGGGGTTGGATCTAGGGGTGTGCCCCGAGTCCCCGAGTCTCTAGGGAGTCCCGTTTGGCTACCAGAGCCTCGAGAAAATTTCTTCAAAAAATGGCTGCAGATGAAATGGGGCCGAATCGAGCGAAATTCGTTAATTCGATCCTTTCGAAGGCGATCGCGATTTTTCACCGCTTCGAAATCGGCCCGAAAATAACCGAAAAAAGTTATTCAAAAAAAAACATTGCATTTTTCGAGCGAAAAAGGTTCCTTCACTTTCCGTAAAACTCTTCCTAGGAAAACTACGGATTTCGCCGGAATATTTTTTTCTACTTCTGGCCAATTCCATCAAACACGATTTGGATATTCATTTTTCGATCCGAGCTACCGTTTGGCCTCGGTGAATTTTCAAAGTTGGACGAACATGTTGACGGAAGAAATGTGTCGAAATTACGCCGATTCCGGAGCCTCGGAAAGTCGAAAAGTGACACAAGTCAAGAATTACCATATTTGGGATAATTGATCATAATGAACCCAAACAGCTAATATTTTTAAGTGGTAAAACGACACAACTGAAGTTTTACAGTTTTGCTACCAGAGAGCAGGAGTGTCACTTTACTATTTATCGAGATCACTATACTATTTTATGGAAAAACGTCAGTTGTGAGTTAGGTCTTGTCGAAGAATGTTGATAAGTTTTTAGAGAAAAACGTCATATTCGAGTTGTGTCGTTTTCATTCAAAGAGTCTACTTTAATTACTTTGGTTTATTATGGAACGTCATATTTCAAGAAGTGTCATTTTTCTTTATAAAATAATGACCAATAAACAGTCTTATAACGTCACATTTCAGGATGTGTCGTTTTTCTGCATAATGTATGAATAGGTTTTTGATTTAACACCGAATTGTAGCCACACATTTTGAGATGTGACACTTTTCCCCAAAATATAATAACTATATTTTTGTTTATGACAATTACAAACCCAAATATTTTTTAGGTTATCTTCATTTAAGATGATGTCCCAACGATCGAAACTTATATTGAAGATGGTTCAACAACAACAGCCTGAAGGCAATAATGCCGCACACTGGGAAATCAAGAATAGGACCAGAAATAATATTAATGAGGTTAATTCTCCATCTGAACAAATATGTTCTTCCTCCATTAATGATGGTTTACAACCCATAAACAGCAACGCGGCCAGTTTCATTGGAGAAAATAGTGTTCTTCCTGAACCTGTGAATGACGGTAATAGCTTCGTTACATTGCAAAATGTGAGCTTTGATTCATCCAAATCTGATGATGATGATCCATTTCGTAATTCTGATGATACGGATGCAGATCCAGATTACTTATCTGACTCAAATAGCCAAAGTTCATCGCAGTCTGACAACGAAGCTGCCGTCAATAATTCAGAAATAGAAATAGTGCCCCATGACATAGAAAATGAAGCAGAAAATAATGTTATGAAGAGAACTAGGAAATGTAAGCGTAATTCTTGTGAGTGGAAGAAAAATGCTGCAAAATTGGCTAGGAGTGCTGGAAAACAGTATGTGTCATGTTCAAAATCTGAAAAAGCAATCCAGGCGAGAGTAATGAAACGTCCCTGTAATGATAGCTGCAAACTCAAATGCAATTCAAGAATTACTGTAAAATCTCGCCAACTGATTTTTCAACATTATTGGGCTCTTGGTGATCTACAAAGACAACGAGATTATTTATCATCATGCATGACACCTATTAAACCCAAATATCAGTATCCTTGAAATGAATCTAAACGACATGATGACAATGCATTTCATTTTATAATTGATGGAAACCAAGTTCGTGTTTGCAAATTGTTTTTCAAATCTACTATAGATATTACAGATAGACCGATAAGAACTGTGATCGCCAAACGGAATAGTACAGGAGGAATGATTTCACTCGATCTCCGTGGAAAGCATGGACAACATCGTAAGTTGGATCCCAGTATAAAGGAAGGAATTCGAAAGCATATAAACTCCATACCGAGAATGGAAAGTCACTATTCAAGAACTCGTTCTTCTCGCGAATTTATCGAAGGTGGAAAGACTTTACGCGATTTGCACAGGGATTATATTCAAGATTGTAAAGATAATCACTTACTTTATGCAAAGTATTTAATTTATCATCAAATTTTTAATCGAGAATTCAATATTTCGTTTTTTACTCCGAGGAAAGACCAGTGTGGTGTTTGTGAAACTTACACAAATTCTTCCGAAGAAGATAAAGAAAATTTAAAAGCTGATTACGAAATCCATTTGTCAGAGAAAGAACTCTCCCGGGCTGAAAAACAAACAGACAAAGATTAAATTTCTCAAATCTACATTGTAGCTTGTTTTGACTTGCAGGCAGTCATGCCATGTCCTTAAGGGGATACATCATCTTTCTACTAAAGTCTAAGCTGGGTGTTTTAAATTTCACTGCATACGAAATTAGAAAGAAAGAACAGGGAGATCAATGCTACTGTTATGTATGGGATGAAACCCAAGGACGAAGAGGAGCCAATGAAGTTGGTTGTTGTTGTTGTTGAAATATATAAAAGAAGTATCAACAGCCAATCCTTATGGTGAAATTGAATTGATTTTGTATTCTGATAACTGTGTAGGACAGCAAAAAAATCGTTACATTTCAACAATGTATATTTTTGCTTTGATGAAGTATAGACCATTTAGGGTCACGTGACTTTGACAGGTCGGCCATCTTGTCTGGGAGCAAACAAAGCTATTAGCGTTCTATTCAGTTCTATTAGTTTGTGCATATAAGTCCATTTTATTTTTAAATTTTGTGTTTGTGGTGAGTGGTGAGTAGACGAGTTCGTAGTAATAATGTGTGCTCTTCGAAGTTTTTATTATTCAACTTTAAGTGAAGATGTGAAGAAACGTTATGACGAGAAAATAAAGATTGTTTGTGACATAGACCCATACACTCTGAAGTCAAACGATCTAAATTAAATGTATTGTCGTTGCCAAAAATAAAAACAATAGACTTAGTGAACTAATTAATTCTTTCGAGAAGTTATTATAGTGAAGAACAGATGGAAGTTCACAAGTTATTGGAAGCTTGCAAATATTATGAAGCTGGATTTGTCCTTGATGTGTTGGCTGCTCAGATGAATTCTGAAGCATACTTAGTGGTTGCAAAGGTAAGAATTCCGGTAAAATACACTACTAATCTACGATTCCTTATACCTTCAGTGATTTTCATTCAATATTTTTTTCAGTTCAGACATTCCCAAAGAATGAATCAGAAGTCGATGAGTACCTGGATAGCAATAATGTCGGATGGGTCAATATTTTGGGCCCACTGTAATTGTATGGCTGGTTTAGGGGAAGTTTGTAGCCATGTTGCGGCTGTTCTATTTTACTTAAAAGCAAGGCCTGATGGTCCATCAAAATCTGAAGTTGCCTGTACAGATATCCTTGCTCATGGGCCAGTGCCTTCAATCTCAAGAGGTGCAGACATGATGAGAATTAGAGATATGGACTGGTCAAGAACTGGTAAGACAATATCCACTCCCCAAATGAAACCCTTAGAAGTAGGCGAAATGGACAAATTATTAGGGAATATTAACAAACTTGAAATTACGCCTGCTATATTTCGGATGAGGGAACCATACGCTACTGAAATGGCAGAAGCTACGACTTCCCATCCAAATCTTCCAAGTGGTTTGAATGAATTATACAACGAAGAGGCTATTGATATAACATATAACGAGATTCTTTGTGCTACAAGGGCAATAGATCTGCATTTAGGTGAAGATGCTATTAAGGAAATTGATGAAGTCACAAGGAAACAAGCAAAGAGTGCCCTATGGTACAAATACAGAGCAGGAAGAATCACTGCATCAAGAGTGTTTCCAAGGGACAAAATATCAAAACCTTCCTTGTCTGTAGTGAAGGGAATTTGTTACCCTCAGAAAGTTCAGTTCTATTCCAAACAAACAGAATATGGTTTAAAGAATGAAAAAATAGCGATAACAGAATATATACAAGAAATGAAAAAAAAACATGTGAATTTTTCTATAATAAGTGTAGGGGAGGTGGGGGCACCTTTGAACAAGGGGTACTATTGAACAGATTTCAAATTTACCGCTCTATGCTCGCTGTTATTTTGAGACCATGTAGTAATGAAGGTTATAGCTGCAGCAAGTAGTGTCTAACGTTTTAGGGCTTTATAGTTATTTGAAATGTAAGTACTACAAAAACTTTATTTTACTCTGATTGGTTGTAATATTATACATGAACATATAGTGTGATATTGAGAATATGCTAAATATAATCAGAATTTCACCATTGAGTCTTAAATGTGTAAGGTTAGGGAAGTATTACTTGATATTTCATATTCATCTGTGGTTGCAGGGTTGCCAATAAATCGCGCATAATAAAAATGTGTTTGCATGGGGTACCTTTGAACATCCGTAAGGGGCACAGATGAACAGTGTTCAAAGGTGCCCCAGCCACAATAAGTTAATTATGTTAATAAGTTATTTGATTGGAGAATGATTTTGAAACTTCTCTTTTAGCGAAAATGGTGAGAACTTACAAGAAAAAAAGATTAGAAGAGGTTTTCAATGAAGAGGATATGGCCAAAGCGGTATCCGCGGTACAAAACAATACAATGTCATTAAGAAAAGCTGCGGCAGTTTACGGAGTTAAACATACTGCTTTGTTTTATCGATTAAGGAAGCAGCCTAAGGCAGAAGTTTATTCATCAAAACACACATTTCGGCAAGTGTTTGACCAAGAACAGGAGCAGATGTTGGTGAACTATGTTTTGACAGCTTCAAAACTTCAGTATGGTCTTTCATGTAAAGATTTAAGAATCCTAGCATTTGACTATGCAAATGCACTTAAATGCAAATATCCAGCAAGTTGGGACGTTAATAAGACGGCAGGAGTGGACTGGCTCCAATGTTTTATGAAGCGACATGCAAATCTGAGTTTAAGAAAGCCAGAAAATACGAGTCTGGCACGGGTGACTGGATTTAATCTAAAAGCCGTAACCGAATTTCAAGAAAATCTGTTACGTGCTTATAACAAATGTAATTTTGGACCCAACAGAATCTTTAACCTAGATGAGACAGGTATCTCGACAGTCGTGGATGCACCAAACATAATAGCTCAGAAGGGTGTCAAGCAAGTTGGGCAGGTTACATCGGCAGAGAGGGGCGCACTCGTGACCATGTGTGCTATCGTGAGTGCTGATGGGAACAGTTTGCCACCAGTTTTTATATTCCCACGAGCTAGATATCACGACAGTTTTCTTGCTGGTGCTCCTGCTGGGAGTATTGGATTAGTGAATAATCCACCCAGTGGTTGGATGACAAAAGTTCTCTTTTTAAAAGTTTTGGAACATATCAAAAAGTTTACAAAATGTAACCTCGATGATAAAATTTTAATTGTGATGGATAACCACGAATCTCACTGTTCATTAGATGCCATAATATTTGCCAAAGAGAATGGGATCGATCTTGTCACCATACCGCCGCATTGCACCCATCGCCTGCAGCCCTTAGACGTCTCAATAATGGGTCCATTTAAGGCTGCGTTAAGGGTTGCTCAACACGACTGGCTGATATCTCATGCAGGCAAAGCCATTACTATTCACGATTTAGCTGGGCTGTCAAACATTGCAATTCAGACATCGTTTACTCCCAAAAAAATTATTACAGGTTTTCAGAAGACAGGCATGTGGCCTTTCGATAGAAATGTATTCTCTGAGAGTGACTTCATTGCTGCAAGAATACCTACAACTAGTAATATTGAAACCGATGGATCTTTAAGACACAGTCCGCTGACCGAAATAACAGAACCTGTTGCATCAACATCGGCATCACCATCAGCAAATGAGTCAGTCGTGCTGTCTCCAGAAGTTCTCAGACCTCTACCGAATGTATCTTTGACGACCAAAAAGCGACGTCAAGGTCGCAAACCGAAGAAATCTTTATTCCTGACACATACGCCTATTAAGGACGAGATCGAAGCTGAAGCTATTGCCCGTGAAGCTAAAAAAAGAGCGAAGGCTGTACTAGCTAAAAAACCTAAGGTAAAAAGGACTCTATGTGCTGACACCGACTCCTCATCTTGTGATGACACAATGTCCATACATGATGAATCAGATGATGGTGATGATTACGGTGACCATCACCAGTCAGACTCGACAGAAGAAGACCAAGACTTGCCATCAGATGGATTCGAAGTGGATGATTTTGTCATTGTGAAGTTCTCTACGAAGAAAACTATTGTTCACTATGCTGGTTTAATAACTGATAAATATGAGGATGAATATAAGATCAAATATTTACGGAAGAAAGGTAACAAGTTTTATTTTCCAACGATTGAAGATACTAGTATGGTGGCATCTACAGATCTTATTAAGAAGCTGTCTGTTCTCATTCAAAATGGTACTGAAAGGATGTCGGGTTCGATGGAATTTCATGTAGATTTGAATAAATATAACTTTAGATAATGTTTTCCCAATAAACTTCTGAAATAACGTCACTGTTCAATTGTACCCCAGTCCCTGTTCAAATGTACCCCATGGATGGGGCAGCTTTGAACAATACGCACTGACACAATAAATTGGCTGACAAATTCAAAATATTAAAGGTATGCAGAAATTTTCACTGGGCATGGAAATTAGACACATTGTGTTATTGTAAAATACCTAAGTCATTTTGTTTAAGTGCGTGTAACATTTGCAGTAACTTAAAACATATAAATATGTTCAAAAGTGCCCCCACCTCCCCTAGGTTTCATAATTTCTGTTGAACACTCAGAATTTTTGGCTTCTCCAGACAGTGTAGTGAACTGTGAGTGCTGTTCAGAAGGGTGTGTTGAAGTGAAGTGCCCTTACACCCTGAAAAATGTAAGCCTTGAACAATATGTTTTGAGCAAATATTCATGTTTATCGTACTGTTTGAAGGATTCACATACATACTATTATCATTATGCCTCCAAGACAATCATACCGTGTAACTGCTTTCTCATCTGCTCAGAAAAGAAAATTACCAGTATCTCCGAGGTATGACAGGGAAAAACACAAAATGGCTATTATTAATTTTAATACAAATTCTCTTCCTAATGGAAAAGCTCTTCAAAAAGCTACAACAAATAGAAATTAAGGTTTAACTACGTGTGATAGTCAAGGCATGCCTTGGCAGAGCAAAACACAAATATGTCCAACTTGTTAATGAAGAGAATCGGCAGAAAATTCATGCAGATTTTCGTTGTTTGGAAAGCATTGATGATCAGCGACAATTCATAAAGAGCCACCTAGAGCAAAGTTTGAAGGGACGCATCACGCGAAATATTGAGCATTCACGTAGAACTTTCACGTACAAGTATTTTGTTACTGTTGGTGTTTCCAGGCATAAAGTATGCCGAGAGTTTTTCATGGCTATGCTGAATATAACGGATGCCTTACTACGTAGCTCATTGAGAAAATGTTCCTCCAATGGCTTTCAGGGAAAAGATAAGCGCGGAAAACACGAACCTTCCAATAAACTACCCGAAAATGATTTACAATTTATACGAGAACACATTCCATCGATATAGTCTCATTACTGTCGCGCCTCAAGTACAAAGAAATACCTGGACGCATCACTAAATATATCAATAATTCATAGAATGTACGCATCTTGCATCACAGAGGAAATGAAACCGGTGGCTTTTGAAAAATATCGAGATATTTCAGGGATACAATTTGGGTTTTTTAAAGCCAAAAAAAGACCAATGTAGGAGATGCTTGGCACAAAACTCCTTAACTGAAGAAGAAAAAATCCAAAGAGAAGATGAGTTTAAACAACATCTAGAAAGAAAAGTCGCCGTAAGAGAAGCCCGCGACGAGGAAAAAACCACTGCGAAAGGAAATCCTCAAGTTTTAGCTTTCAATTTTGATCTGCAGGCTATCCTTAATACCCCGAAAGGACCCGCAGGCCAAATTTTTTATTTGCGAAAATTGGCAGTGTACAATCTGACAATGTACAATTTGGGTAACTAAAAAGTGAAATGTTATCTTTGGAATGAAACTCAGGGTGAACGTGGAGCAAATGAGATCTTGTGTGTGTGATTTTATCATGTCCCACACTGAAATCACCGAGGTCCGTATGATGTCAGATGGATGTGGTGGATAGCAGAAGAATTCTGTGTTTGCGTCTATGTGTATGCATCTACTGAGGAATCATCAGTCCTTGCAGGTTATTGATCACAGTTTTTTTTGAAACTGGTCACAGTGAAATGGAGTGTGACTCCATTCACTCCAAAATTGAAAAAAAGGCAAAGTATGTACCAGTGTATACTCCCGATGGTTGGGCGCAATTAATTAGAGGTGCTCGTGTGTACCCGGAGCCTATCGATGCAAAAAAAATTTTTGTTTGATGAATTTCTTGATTTCAAAGATTTTTCAAGTAGTTAACTTAATTTCAATTAGCAGACGCACAATATCATCGAATAACGATCGGAATATTCCGAAGTATAACTTGTATGTAAGAGACATATTACAACTAAAACTGGTAACTCGTCTCTTACATACGCGTGATTGATTTAGCCAAAAAGCAAAACAAAGCCTCATTCTCAATTTATATTTGTATTTCGTAGAGTTTCATTCTTGCAATTCACCAAACACGATTTTATCCGTCTAAAGAAAATACAAAAAATATGAATGAAATGAGTGCGATTTCGTTTCCGAACCTGTATGATTGGAAGTTGATAAATACACCTACAAATTAACAATAAAAACAAAAGAAGATGTAGAGGTATGTAAAATTTCTAGGTTATGTTTCTGAGCTTTAAATCTAAATGCCCTAATAATAGGGTTACCATCCGTCCGGATTTCGTCCGGACAGTCCAGATTTGGAACACGTGTCCGGTTTGGCGTCCGGACCTGAGAAATGTCCGAATTTTAATAAAAATGCACTGAAAACGTGGCCGAATAGGGGAATTTTACGCCACGTTGCAACTAAGGTTTGTAACACTGCCAGCAGTGCGCTCACTGCCTTCTGTGCTTTTGTCTGCGTCGGCGTCGTATGACAGCTCAAGGACACTCACAGTTGCAGTCCACACATCGCCCAGCGGTGCTATTCTCGAATTCATACGCAACAATACGTATACGCAGCGTATACGAACTTTTACGTATGGAAATAATCGTATACCAAGACTCATGTGCATTCTTGAACACTATACGACTTCTTCATTCGTCTACGTAATTTGTGGTCGGATGAAAACTTGACAACACTGTGCCAAAACTGCCAATGTGTCAATTTTCTCATGGTTTACAATATGTTTACAATAAAATTAAAATAAAATTTTTGTTTATATACGAAAAAACCGCGAAAACGTTCTGACTTGAACCTATCTTGTAGTTGCCAGTTGAAAATAACACACGAAAAATTCATGGAAATATTATTAAATGGAGAAAAAAAAGGGAAACATAACATCTGATCAGCGTAAGGAGTTGGTGGATTTTATTAAAAGCCATCCACAACTCAACTCTGGAAAATTCACGAATGATTTCACATACAAGAAGGCCCAACAATTATGAGAATCTCTATCAAACAATTTGAACGCTATGCCAGGGGCAAACAAAGATTGGAAAAAATGGCGTAAAGTAAGTCATACCTATATTCTTCATAATTTCATTATTTTCGTTGATTTACAAATATTTCAGACTTGGCATCATATCAAGACTAGAACAAAGAGCAAAAAAAGCATGATTAAACAACACCGCAACAGAACTGGTGGAGGACCTCCAATAGATATACAAATATCAACAGAGGAAGATGAAATACTGGGCATTATGGGCCCAGTAGTGGTTGATGGTCACCAAGATATTTTGGAATCCCAGGTAGAGTTTGATAGATCAACCATTACAAATCTACTCTCTCCAGTCCAAGTTGATATGGACCATGACTATTGCTGGGATATAACAAATAGTGAACTCAATACCAGCAACGACAATGTTCCTAGCAACGACAATGTTCCTGTTCTTGAGGAAAATAATCCTCCACTGGAATTACCTTCCTCATCTAAAGTGAATATTAGTGCAAATAGAAGGGTTAAGCGGCCCAGAAGGCTAGAAAGGCTGGAAACAACAATTTCAGCCACAGCAGAACTTTCCAAGCAGACAGAGAGGGATATAACAATGAGAAATAGCTATTATAATAAAAAAATAGAGCTATATGAAAAGGATGTCAATGCTAAATTGAGAATCGCATCTGCTCTAGAGAGGATAGCAAAATGCAAAGAGGATTAAAATATCATTATTGATGGGCTATTTGGTTCAATTGCTTCCTTAAAGAACTATTATACCTGTGATGAAAAATAGTGATCTCTTTTTTTAGTATCTTAGATTAGGTAGTTTTGTTGAGATGATACTCAAATATTTTATTTTCATTTTGTGTTTTGTTTTATTCATTTTGTTTTGTTGAACTTTTATTTAGTTGTAGAAATGATAAAAATACTCATTTTGTTTTTAAAATACTCAGTTGATTTTCATATAGATTTGTGTTTTTTCATAGTTATAGAAATATATCTGTTCGTTGTACAACTTGTGTTCACATTCCACATTGGGTTGAGGAAATGAAAAAAAATTACTAGTTGAATTTTATTCTGATATATTTTTAAGTTTGATTAAAAAAATTTGACAATTTTTTTAATGGATTCAAACAATCTACCATAATTACAGATGCTCTGAAACTATAATTTTGAAAGTGGTCAGTAAAAACAAGTCAAGAAAAAGAGAGTTCATGAATCATATAACTTATTTGGTATTGATACAAAAACATTGAAACTTGATAAAAAAAATTAATGGATTCACTACAATAAAATCTAATCATCTCTTATATTGTAAAATGATTTCTTATAACTCTTCCTCTCAATAATCTTCCAGCTGCTAATTCAGGATTTCGAAAATGTGGAAGCACCAAGACATCATTTTCAGGTTCATATAAACCTAAATCAACCTGGCCAAGATTAACATCCCCATGATCTTCTAACTCAACAGGTGGAATATTATTATTTATGCATATGTTATGCAAGTCAACACAGGCATTTATGATTTTAGAAGATTTCTCAGGACTGTAATGAAGAACTCTATGCTTAAGAGGACATCGAAATCTTAATTTCAGTACTCCATTACACCTTTCAATAAGGGACTTTGTACTCTTCTGCCTATCATTGTACCTTTCTTCTGGGGAATTTTGTTCTGGATTTTCAACTGGTGTCATCAGCCAGGGTCTTAAAGCATATCCTGAATCACCTATAATGAGGGTTGAGATTAACACATTAGTAAATGTACACTTAACTGATTCCATATTATTTATTGCATATCTGGAAAATTTCTTTGATCTTTGATCATTACTTATATCTTTGATCATTACTTACCCAGAAGAAAAACTTTGGTATTGTTTCTATGAAGGTTCTGCATGTATGGTAATACAGCACTATTATTCCATATAAAACTATCATGGGTGCTTCCTGGGTATCTTGCACAAACATTCATGATTCTTAAATCAGTATCACAAATCTGAAAAATATGTAGGTATATGTGTAATGTGAGGATTAATTTTGATCTGAAATATGAATTACCAGCTGTACATTCATAGAATGATACCCCTTCCGATTAACATATACTGCCTCTGGATATATAGGATGATCTATCTCTGGAGGATATATGGCGACATGTGTACAATCAACACAGCCTAGTACTCCAGGAAAATCATGATTGAGATAGAACCTGCAAATCATTTTTTAGTTGATAAATCATTACAATAAATATGTGTTATAGACTTATTACGTATTTGAGAAATTCCTTCTAAATTTCTTGGCATTTTCACATTATGATTGAATATATCAGGCATATTCAAAGCAGTGATAACTTCCTCAATACATCTGCTCACTGAAGGCTGGCTCATCCCATGATTGATATTACTGCCTACATCAAGCTGATAGCTCCCAGATGCAAAAAATCTGAGAGCTGTTAATACCTAAAAGGAAACTTTACTCACTTTTCTTTCATTACTCAGGGCTGATATTCGGCTGGAATGCCTCATATAAGGAGTTAGCAAATCAATAAGGTCATAAGTGCTAGTTTTATTGAGTCTATATAGTTTAACAAAACCTAACTGGGTCTCTTCAAATGCATCATCGTATACCCGAAATCTTCTTCTATTATCAGCGAGGAGCTCTGCATTTTCCAGAGCCTCAATACCAGCTATTCTGATGAGCTGATTTAAATTAGCTATATTCAATAATTTCTTATCTGAGATACCTATTTCTTATTCACATAAAATTGACTTGTCCATCCACCCACATCAAACAAAAAACAAATCAATTTGAAATTTAATTTCAAACTTTACACAATCATAACAAATGTTAACCTCTTCTTTTTGATCATATGATGCCATATGCGCATGCCCCTTATGAAAATTCGCATTCGCATAGAAGATTCGTATGCCTAGTACCCATACGTGTGAATTCGTACGACTGGCGGATGCTTTATTTCGTATACTACGATTCGAGAATACCTACAACTACAAGTCATACGCAAATTGTCGATGACCATCAAATTTCGTATACGCAATTGACTCGAGAATAGCCCCCCAGAGCGGACGACTGTCAGTTGTTTGTATTCGTGTTGTGTTGGTTACTTGGCAGTTTGTTTCAAAATAACTTATTATGCGTGCCTAATGTTCTTGATGTAGTGGTACTACTGTATAAGTGTTCAATTTGAAAGTTTTTAACTGTACAAAATGCCAAAGCGCAAGTGTGTTTTTACTGACAAACTGAAAGAAGAGTACAAGTTTTTGAGACTGTGTCAAAACAGCAGTGATCGTGTGAGGTGTTTGACATGCAATTCTCAATTTTCGGTGGAGCACCGAGGACGATATGACATTGAAAATCACTTTCAGAGTGAGAGACACAAAAAGGCCAATCAAACAACATCTTTGGCAAGTATTAAACATTTTTTTAAAAACACTGATGTCACAGATGCTGACTTACAATGTGCGGCAAAAGAGGAAACTTTTGCCTACCATACCGCAATGCACGGACTTAGTTCCGTCCGATTGCACCTCCAAACTTATTAAAAAGATGTTTGAGCCCAAATTTTCGGGAGCTCGGACAAAGACCGAAGCAGTTATTGTAAATGTGATACCTCCTTACATATTTGACAATCTGCTCAAAGATCTCAATGATGCAAATTACATCACACTAACAATTGACAGCTCAAACAGAAAAGATGTCAAATTGACTCCAGTATGTGTCCGTTATTTTAACCAAAATGAAGGTGTTAACGTGAAACTCTTATTTTTTGATGAACTTCCGGGAGAAACATCTGATATTTTAGTAGAATATCTTTTAAAGTGCATCAAAAAGTTCTCTATTGATTCTAAAGTTGTGTGCCTATGTGCTAACACTAATACCACACTAATAACACTAATACCAACTTCGGTGGTGTTAAAAGGAATGGCCAAGGCAATGTTTTTCGAAAATTGCAAAATGCTCTATCAAGACCAATTCTTGGCATTGGTTGTTCTGCTCATATTATGCACAACATAGTGCAGACTGCTTGTGATGCCATGCCTGTTGATATTGAGGCGATCGTTGTCAAAGTTTACAAATTCTTTTATCAGTATACTGTCAGAGTGACCGCATTAAGAGAGTTTTGTGAATCTGCAGAAATTGAGTATAAAAGAATGCTTTCACACGGAAACACCAGATTTTTGAGCTTAATACCTGCATTGGAAAGGATCTTGATGATGTTTGAGCCTCAAGGGCTCATTTTTTGTCAATCGAGAACTGCCCTGCATCGTTACTTTCATTTTTTGAAGATCCAGTAAATGAACTTTATCTAACATTCGTGCACGGAAACCTTCAAATGTTCCAAGTAACTATTCTTAAAGTTGAGTATGATCACATTACTGCTACAGAAGCAACACAGGCGTATGAAGAATTAGTTGTCAAACTGGAAGAAAGGAAGGCAACTAACTTTATATTGTTTGCAGCAAAACAGTTACAAAGGAAGTTAAAAAATGAGGAAGCCTTTGATGATAAGAAGGAAGAGATTTTTCTGAAAAGTGTAGAAGGTTTTTACAATGCTGGGATAAGCTACTTGAAACTTTGGGAAAACAGCTTTGACAAGGCTAACCAATTCAAATGGTTAACACTACAACATGATCCTACCTGGGATGAGATGGAAGACAGTGCTTTAACTGTAGCCAGTGTTGTACCAGATTCTATTAATGTGGATGAACTATTTGATGAGCGTGCGTCACTAATCCGAATTTTGAAAAATCTTAAACCAGAATGGGATTCCCTACCGAAAGACGAAAAACCCAAAACTCAAGAAAAGTGGAAACAAGTATTTGAAGTTTTGTTCTAAAAGCAATGTCTCCTTTGTGAATATCTTCAAGATAGTGGAATTCGCCATGTGTCTGCCTGGTACTTTAGCCCCGGCCGAGCGAATTTTCTCCATGATGGGGTCTGTTGTGAGAGATCTTCTTTATATTAAAGCCAATTCTCTTATGACATGCTCAGAATTTCACGACCACATCAAAAATGACAAGCCTTTTTTGAAGAAAGTCAGTTCATCTGAAAAGTATGAATCAAGGAAGACTGACGAACCTGTCCCAGGACCTAGTCAAAAGATGGGGAGTGAAGGAAGTACTTAAGAAGTTGCAAATAATATGAACTCTAGTAAGCTATTATTGTACGTTAATATGTAATGGAATTTGAATTTAACTGGTTGTGTATTGAAAAGGCTTAAGTAATATAAATTTTTAATTTTTTAACCCTATTATCTTTTTTTTATTTAGAAACGTATAAATTAACCTGAGTTTGATAACATTTTTCACGTCTCAGGATAGCTAAAAACGCATATTTCAGTGCCTAATTTTCTAAAATCTTCCGGGGGAGGGACCCCAAAAATTTTTGAAAATTAGGCACTGAAATATGCGTTTTTAGCTATCCTGAGACGTGAAAAATGTTATCAAACTCAGGTTAATTTAAACGTTTCTAAATAAAAAAAAAATAATAGGGTTAAAAAATTAAAAATTTATATTACTTAAGCCTTTTAATACACAACCAGTTAAATTCAAATTCCCTCCACTAGGGGGTATTCCATACCCCCCTGACCCCCATGTCCGGATTTGACCTCAGTAAATTATGGTAACCCTACCTAATAAGTATAAACGCGTGGAGCTCTTTTGGTATACCTACTTAGTTTCATTTAATTTCGACACAGCGTTAATTTGGCCATAGTCATTTAACAATGAGAATAGTAGGTAGTAGGTATCAGAATATAGTTTATTTTATATTTTTTAGTGTAATAAAAGCGAGTTTCTTGGGTTTCAACTAGTTATTTATATTATTTTTTCGGTTAATAGGTAGATCTTTATCTAAGAGCGTAGTGAACGTTCTAATCATGAAGGCTAAGGGCAGTGATGATTTAAAAATCCATCAGACTCGTACAAATCAATTGATAGACACTTGACATGAGAGCAGAATTTGTCAACTTGATTTATCACAAAAAATGCGATGTTGTCATTTAAAAAGCACAGGGTAATAGTTTTAAAACCTGAGATTGGCTATTAGGCTATTAATCATATTTGAATAAATTAACATTGAACATACACATTCAGAACCTTTTAAATTTTTGCAGCGTTGCCATTTTGGGCAAAATAGACTAAAGTTTATATTTTTTAAAGAAAACAGCGTATTTTTTTAGATAAATCGATACCCTTTTTTAATTTTAAATAAATAATTAAAATGTTTTTCAATAGTTCACTACGTTGCCAGTTTGGGCAGTATCTAGCAACAACTTTTTATTTTTTGAAAGGCAACATCGCATGTTTTTGTAGTAATGAATTCCGTTTTTCTTCTATTTTAGAAATGGATGGAAGAATACCAAAAAATAGTAAAGAAACTTGGTCAATTTCAAAAACTTTTTAAGTAGCCTCTGATCGGCCCAGAAATCTATTTAAAAGGATATATCACTGCCATTTTAAGACGACTACACGTAAAGTTACAAAAAGAGTTCGAAATAAGCGATCTAAAAATATTGATTGCCCCGCACAATTGTTTATAATAATTCAATGATTTATTAAAAGCAATAAAACATCAACTATAGATCAAGAACATCCTTGTATAATTGAATTTCGTAACAAACACAACCACCGTTGTTGAAGCACTTCGAGAAAGACCCGTAGGATCTGACGTAGAAGCAAATATAATTGAATTATTCGAAAGAGGCCATTCGGTCTCGTCTGCTTACCATACCTATTGTTGTATGCAAATGGAAGAGTTAGGAGATAGTTATTAAAATTTTGTTTTTGATACATTATTTTCCTAAAAAAATGATGTGTCTACACTATGGAAAGTAAATTTTAAAAAACATTATGGTGATTATATAGTTCCCAATATGTTACTTAAGCTTGGAGAGTTGCTAAAATTTCATGAAAAAAATTGTTCAGTTCGTTTTAAAATATCGGAAAAAATCAAGGATATGCGATTGCACTTTGTACGCCAATAATGCAAAGAGCACCTGAATTGCCTCAATGTTTTGAAATAATGTTTGTTGATGCAATAGGCAATTGCGATAACCAAAACCACAAGGTGTACTTTTTTATAACGCAGTCTGCCGCTGGAGGTTTGCCAATAGGCTGTATTATCAGCAGTAGCCAAAAATCAGATGTTATTGAATTGGGTTGAAGTTCTTTTTGAAATCCTTAAAATTAAAATAAATCCTAGTCATTCTTACCGATGATGATTTAGCGGAAAGAAACGTATTACGTAAATATTGGCCATCCTCAAATTTGTTATTATGTACATTCCTAAAAGCGTGTTGGCGTTGGCTAACAATGGCAAAAAATTCTGTACCAAGAGAAAAAACACAAAAATACTATGCCATGTTTGAAAATATTTTATATTCTAAGACTAGTAGAGACCTCGAAAATTCAATGCAACACTTTTTGGACAACTGTGATCATGAAAACCTTAAAAGATATGTTGAGAACATGCTAACAAGAATACAGGAGTGGGCAGTTTTCTATCGGCAAACCCTTCCATTGAGAGGTAAGACACAAATAACTATACAGAAGTTATGTTCCGCTTATTGAAAGATATTCCTCTCGAACGCACAAAAGCCTTCAACGTAACACAATTAGCAGATTTTATTGTTACAAGCTTTGAGTCATTTTATAAACAGAGGATTCTGGATTTAATTTTTGGTCGAGAGTCAAAAGTTGTTACCTCTAGGTATCTCAAAAACTATAACACGAATTGTAAAGTGATATTAGCAAATATGGAGCAGATGGAGTTTACCGTTCGGAGTGAAACAAATAATCAACTAATTTACAAGGTTGATATGTTATGTTGCAAATGTACGTGTACGTGCCTTGTAAGCATCAAGCATTAGTGGTTAAAAATTATAATATTTTATCAGTTATAAATAATCTCTCCACAAACGATGAATTAAAGTTGTACGAAATTGCAACCGGTAATAACGCACCTGAAAGAATATTTCTTTCACTGCAAAATACAGAAATAACATAACCCATTTTGGAGTGTACTTTCACATCATCAGCTAATACGTCAGAGAGTGCGTCGCACCAAAATAAAATACCTTCATCTCGAAATGGAACATTGCAGCTTAATAACGAATCCTGCTTGCCTTCGGAAAATGAAATTGCAGAACTAAAAGCTGAATGGATATCGTATTCTAATGATATAGTCACTAAACTTGAACAAGATCCTCAACAATGTTATCCTGCTATACAATCATATTTGAATAATGTAGATAAATATGCACACACAACCACTGCATTACATTCCACTCCGAGACGTCGAAGAGACAACTACCCAAGTTATCCAGAGATCTGCAATAGGAAGAAGAAATAGTCACTGCTCGCAAACTATTTTGTATCCGGAAGACTTTTTCAAGTCTTGCAGTTTTCATCGACGGCAGTACGAGGCGAATACGAACTCCAACAATCGAATTTTTTAATTCGACTTCTCGAATATTCTTTCACTATTTACGATCGACGAAGAGGATTTTTTCAAATCCTCTTTATTCTATCGCCCTCAAGTGTTGTGAACAAAAAGTCCAGTGAAAGTGCCGAGTGAAAAAAGTCCAGTGAACCGTGTTGTGTAGTGTATATCGGGTGAGTCCATTCCATTTTATTCATTTATTCCTTTAATTTTGCTCACACATATATATCACCGTATGCCTAACACCGCCGCCAAGGCGGGTGGCCGTAAAAAGCCACCTGCCTCCGTCCCTACCCCCGTCCCCCGTAGAAGGTCCTCCACGCCGAAGAGCGATACTTCGGAAAAAAGAACCACTAGGAACCAAAAAATTGCCGCTCCGTCATCCCCAATTCCATCACTACTTTCTCTCAAAGTAGTAAAACCCCCTACATCCCCTACCAACCCGCAACAAAATTCATCATTTTCATCGATTTCGTCGGACGATTCTTCGAATCGTACCACCGTCCCACAACCCAAACTTTTCCGCTATGTTGTTCGAAATATTCCGAACAACATTAAATCGCAGAAAGAGTTTTACAAACTCATTAAAACCACCAAATTGACTTTGAGTAATCTCAAAGTCAATTTCAACCAGACCGCGCTCATCGAGTGCACTTCCCCAGCCCCCCCTGATTTCCAAAAAACTCTTCAAAATTTAGTTGGCACTCCGTCAATAACTTTCTCGTCCCTGTACCGCAAAAATTCCCAAAAAAATCCTACCGAAGTTCGATCACCTAGAGTTTCATACTCTTGTGTGATCAAATATGTTGACGTAAGTTATACAGTCGAGGAGATCTCAGAGGCCCTAAAAGCACAAAACATTGAATTCAATAAATGCTGGAGAATAACTTCCAAGCCACTAACAAACCAACGACTCTCATAAGAGTCATCACTTATAAAAAACCGCGATCGACGAACTATTACTAAATGGTTTGTCGATATACGGTCGTACTCACGAAGCGGAACCGTCAAAAGTTCCGCTTCCAATAGCTAAATTTTGTTCTATATGCTCTAAGAACGGTCACGATCGCCTCGACTGTGTCGCTAAACCAGCATGTGCCTCTTGCGGTGGCAATCACAAGAACAATCTATGTCCCAAACAAAAAAATCCAACTTGCCCTAATTGTAGGGGTGATCATCCTGCGTGGGACATGAAGTGCCTAAACGCAGGGAACCTCCTACGGAGTCCCACAAAATCGCCCCCATCCAAGTCCTCAACGAGAGTGTTTCCGAAGATTCACCTAAGTGCGAACATTTCGCCCGAATCCATTCCATGATTCGGTTCATAACCCAAACACTCTCGAACGTATTCCCCGAAAAACGGGAAATTATTACCAAAGTAATCACTGAATGCTCCAGCGCATTCCTAAATCGTACTGCGATAATTAATTATTGCGGCAGCAAAGTATCCATTACCATGGCCCCCATCGTTATCGATTTGGACGATTCGATGGAATCCGTTATATCGTCAATCCCCGAGTAAAATGAATTTTACAATAGGTACTGTAAACGCTTGCGGTCTTCGCCGCAAGCGTCATCTCCTTAAAGCACTCCTCCTAAGCCATAATATATCCATCCTTTCAATAACTGAAACCAAGTTGAAACACCCTCTCTTTTTTACAAATTACAATACATTTCAACGCAATAGTCTACTCGGAGCCATACGTGGCACCGCGTTACTTATTAAAAATTGTTTTGCATCAACTAAATTTACAATTCCGAACGAGTTCTCACATCTAGAGTGCGTAGCCGCGAGGCTCCACCTTAATAATTTAACAGTAACTATTTTTAGTTACTACCATCCCCCTGGCGATATTCTTCCGGCGGATTTTCTGCAATATATATCGACAATCCCGAACTCTATACTGCTTGGCGACCTCAACGCCCGTAATATTCAATTTGGCGATGCAACAACGAACAGAAATGGTCGTATTCTATCCGAATGCCTCATAGAATTTCATCTATGGAGGTGTTATAATACAAATCCTACATTTCTTAACCATAACGGTACTTCCATTACCGACCATGTTCTGATTACGCCTGAACTTATTCGTTATTTTGAGGATCCATGTTTTATCGGACAAACGATAACATCCGACCACCTCCCACTTCTGGTCAATTCTACATTGTCTACTCCCCCAATTCAACAACCTTCATTTATCACATTCAGGGATTTTAAAAATACGAACTGGGAACAGTTCCGTAATCTTATAACAGAAAATCTTCCCGTTCAGCCAGAAATTCTGAATACTCGTGAATTAGATAATACTATTATTAATTTCACTCAATTAATTACACAATCATTCAACACCTCTGCTCCAGAGAAAACAATTAACATTCACCGCCCTCCCCTGCCTCCGTTCATAGTGGAAATTATTAAACAAAAACGACGTCTCTATCGTCTATTTCTTAGAACAAGAGACGCCGCTATTAAAACCGAATATAATCGACTTTCGGCAACAATACGCCGGGAAACTAACCGTTTCAAAGAACAAAAGTGGTCCGACGCTACGTCGAAACTTGACTTCAGAAACGGCAAAGAATTCTGGCGTAAATTCAAAATTCTTTCAGGATCCAGAAAAACTCAAATACTTGCCCTTAAAACTCCAGATAATCAATTTGTAATAGAACCTTTAGAAAAAGCAAATTTGTTCAAACAACATCTAGAAAATATTTTCCAAATTCCTCAAAATCCACTTTTTTTAAATTTAGAACATAATTTAGAAAATATTAGAAACATTAATTTTGAAATCCAATTGAACGGAGGTGATCCACTCACTTCCCCAATAGATCCTGACGTCGTGGCGGAAGCCATACATTCGGGCAAGAACACGGCTC
>JARQZK010000139.1:0-35000 GCA_030704885.1 Cynegetis impunctata
AATTAAATTTTTTTTGATATCTAAATAAAGATACAAAAAGAAAAGGATATTTTCTAAAAGAAAGTCTCCCGGAACTGTAGGATTAATATTTATAATTTTCTCAGAGGGCTTTGATTGTCAATTTAATTACTCCATAATATTTTGAAGTTAATAAAAATTGTCGAGTTAGTAAAAGTTTTCTTGTGATGGCGTTCAATGAGTTTCTGGACTTATACATCATGGATCTTGTAGAAAGATTTACTAATCATGAGAATATAGTCTAGTCAACAAGTGCTTTTTTTGTTTAACTTTTTTCATGAGTCTCGGAAGAATGTGAACAAGGTGTCATTGGATTCGGTAGAGCATGTAGATATTTTGTGAAAAAAGTTAAGTTACGTTTAAGAGAATTGTAAAAGTTATAATCAATTTACTGAAAGAAAAAATTATTTCAAAAACTAATTGATATTTTTGATATCTCAATAAAGATACAAAAAGAGGAGAATATTTTCTAAAAGAAAGTCTCCTGGAACTGTAGGATTATTATTTATAATTTTCTCAGAAGGGTAAATATACGGCCGAAAACGGGCAATCTGGCTTGCGAAAGTGACGCCTATTTGGGACTTTAACAATTAACATTATTTAACTAAGTATATTAAATATTAAATTAAGGAATAAAAAATTTCAAGTTCTTACTGGATAGGTAAATGAACAATGATCCAGCCACAAAACATTTTTTCGCAGTTTTTCAATTAGTTATGCAATAGTTTTTTGCTGCTTACAAGAACATTGCAAGTGTGATAACTGTTAAACTATAGATCTGATATTTTTTTCCTTTCTTGGAGCTAGTTTCGAAAGTCTGCAGAATAGATCCCTGTTAAAAATTCAATTTTTGAGTTTTTTACTAACAATTTACTTAGTTGCAAAATTGAACTCTTTAATTAATCATACATTTTTTCTTGATTCTCTTATAAATAACGCATTCGTTTATAACAATTTTTTAAACAATAGGAGATGAATATTGAAAAAAACCATCTCCTTGTAGCTTCCGATAATAAAAAACGGATCATTAAAATTATAAAAATAACTGAAACTGAAAAATCGAAATTTTTTTATTTTTTCAACGGAGATTTACTCTGAAGCCATATAATAGTAACTCTAAGAATGAAAAAAAATCTAAGATCTATAGTGAACAGTTATCACACTATTGGATAACTATTTGAAAAATCGCTATTATCGCCAGATAACTGCTCATTCACCGATTTAGCAACTGTCTGAATTTTTTCATTCCTTAATTTTCATATTTATTATGGTTGAATAATGTTCATTGTTTTAGTGTCCTTAATGCTCGTGACTTGCTCAAACCAAATAACCCGTTTTCAGCCGTATTTTTACCTCTCTGAGAAAATATTGATCCTATACAGTTCCGGAAGTTGAGTTTCCTCATCTTTTCGAATCTTTCTTCAGATTTCAAAAATTTCAATTAATTTTTGACGTATTGGTAAAAAATCAAACCTCTTATTTTCAGGATATTATTTATAACTTTCACAATTTTCGCGAGCGAATTTTTATTTTTCTCAAAAAAACATCTACGTGCCACTCCGAATCGAGTGACACCTTACTCAAAGTTTACCGAGACTGCGGAAAAAAGTTGAACAAAAAAGCATTTGTTGACTAGACAAATATTATAAAGATTTTCGGTGTTTTCAAGCATGATTTATACGTTCTGTATAAAGCAGCTGATAAATTCATCGAAACTGACGAGCTTTATCAAAAAATAATTTTTATTGCCACACCTGTTGTTCTCGTTAGTTGAAAGTGTGGAAGAAATATTTAATTCGTAGAGGCGATGTTAAGCCTAAAAATTCAATAAGAGTGCTGGATGATTGCTTAGAATTTTTTTTTTCGAATATCATGTTGCTCAGAATAATAGCTACGCTGACGATATCGATGTTAGAAGCGAATAAAAACGATTCAAAGGAGCACGATGAAAGAAATGGACTTGTAATGACCCTTCTGAATATATAAAATTCATTGCAAATTAAAAACTCATGTTCGTCCAATTGTTTGTCTGCTCTGGCAATTCATCGTGCAATGAATTCACAGCTGACGAAGTCATAATTTCAAATCAGATAATTTGAATTTTTTGCAATTCAATTTAACTCTTCTGCTTATTTTTTACTACCTACATGAAAGATTATTTTTATCAAGAAAACTAGAACTTTAGATGAAAAAATTTTGAAATTTTGCACTTAGTCATATCCCCCCCATCGCAAAAAGCTATCTACGCTACTGCTGCACACTACTGAAAAAATTTTCCTTTCGTACATTATAAATATTTGAGCAAAAAATATTCATTTGAAAAATGAATATTTTTAAAATCTTTTCATATAATAAAATGGGCTATACATTACAACTCACCTATAATTATATTTCCTTTGCCTATACCATAGAACGGCATCAAAAGGCATTGTCCATCTAATACGTAATCTACATCTACTATTATCTGACTGGCATTATAAGACAAAAGCACAGTACCTGATTTCAAATCAGCTCTACAAAATAAATAGAATGAATAATCTGTTGAAATGATAAGACCACAATAAGAATTTTATTCTTATTTATATAGTAATATCTTTATGAAAAATATTAGTTTCAAAAATTTTCATACATTCGATGATATTTCTGGGTGGAAGGATAATCTCATATAATGCTTATATCAAATTGAATATAGTGAAAACTTATTAGTCCATCTCGTATTGAAATATTTTAGAGAAATGACCACGTCACAAATATAAATAATTAACTATTTGCATAATCCATTGTTGGTCTACAACAGTGGTTCTTAACCTTTTCATAATGAGATTGACACGGACCACACATTTTTTGAAAGCAATATTACTTTCAAAAAGTCAATAAATATAACTACATTAAATCTAAATAAATAAACGGTTGTTCTATCTATGAATAAATGAAACACTGATAATATTTAATTTCAATTTTTAATTTTATGTTAGAAAGCTGAATGTTTTATTTCAATGATATTTTCGTGACTGCATAGTCTTAACTAACTTTTGAATCCTTAGTTCAGTGCTTCTGAATGCCGGACACATGTCGGCATTGGCATTCAGTCGATTTCGGTGCTTGTTTTTTATTATCAAAAGCGTCCAGAAACCCCGCTCACATAAAGAATTCCATGAAAACAGAGTTAAATAACGTATATCTTGAATTTTGGTTACAAAAATCTTCAAGATTTACTCCTGCCTCGAATATAACTTTCAAGTTGTTTGTTGTGTTGCATTTCGATCACTTCTTTTTCAATTTAATAGAACCTCAAAAACTCTGACAATGAAAGGGTTGCGAACCATTTTCTGAATACCTTCTGTCCTAGCAGTCCGCAAAATAACGAATGAATACACTTTTCGAATTTGTTAAATGGAGTATCATGTTTGTAATTCTTCTTTTTCCTTGGCATTGTGTTCCTCAATTATTTCGTTCAAATTATAAAACGCAGAAAAATTGTCATCTTGCTGATCCATAAAGTCGATTTTAGCTTTAAATGCATTGCGATTTTACCTTCATATGCAAATATATTGTTAACGCCGTGAAACGTTAAATATCCTGACTATATGACTTTCCGAATAATATTTCTGAAAAACATACGAATTCATTTGAAAGTGTAAGACCCATAGCCTGCTTATGATCCCTCTCGGTCGAAACAGTAAATCAAATAAAAAAAAAGGGAAAGCTTATTTGAAACTTGAACTCGTATAACTGGTTCAGCAATTCTTTGTTTTCCTTAAGAGCTACAAATATTTTCACTTCGTTCCTCAGTTCATACAGCCTTAAAAGCATATTCTGCACTCTGTGTGGAAAAGAAGACCTTCTTATTCAGAGTTTATATTAGAGCACAATGAAGAGACTAGTATTCAGTGCACTGTTTTTGATGAAGTTAACAACTTTCATAGCTGTTTTCAACGCAGTAGCTAAGCATTCTTGGAGGGTTTTGGTAGCCAATGCTTGATGCGCAATGTGTTGATATTACAAAAGTATTTTTCTTTTTTATCAATGGAGCAACATCAGAGCGGCAACCGAGCATAGCAGGAGCAGCATCCGTACAAATATCCGCAAGCTTTTACCATTTTACCATTGAGGACCATATTCCACAGAACATCCACTTAATTCATCCATAACATCTTGCGGAGTCGTTTCCAGTTATTTAGAAAACAGTAACTTACTGTTCTCTGTAATATATAATATATAACTATATATATATATATATATATATATATATATATATATATTTATATTTATATATATACAGGGTGATTCATTAAGGGTGGCGACCGGCCGTATCTCGGAAACCGAATGTCCTAGAATTTGGGGAAAAAAATTCTTATATGAAAATCTGCCCTAAAAAAATGATTAAAAATGTTTTTGAGTTCATAGTTCTCCGCTAGGTGGCGCCTACCAATTATAAAATATAATTGGATTTTTTACGAAATATTCCCCAATTTAGGCTGGTAGAAAATATCAACTTTAGAAACTACTCTCCTAATTCTACAACTTTTGTTAAAGTCATTTTTCTGTATTACCTATTCTGAAATGGTAGGGGAAGTTTTCTTTCTTTGACATAAAAAAGTCTGTAACTCCATAATGCATGAACCGATTTTCGGTAACATAGACTCTATGCAAAGAGTATTGAATGTAGATTTCAGTAACAAATAACAAAAACACTTTTAATTTTCCAATCGCACACTAGAGGGCGTTATGTTACACCTAGATCTATTTATGATTTTTTTTGAGATATTTCAAATGTAATGCTATAACTCTAACTAGTTAACAAAGAGCCAAATTTGATGACTTATTGACCTGTCAAAACCGCGAACTGATATCTCTTTTCATTCCAAAGATATTGGCATTTTTTGATGAGTTTTGATGATTGTTGGCTCGCCCTGTAAGGTGGAAGAGAAATTATGTTGCTGAAATTGTTTTGAAAAAAAGAACAAGTAGAAACGCACCAGGAAAATATTTATTAACATTACATAATGAAATGAAACTAATCCGGTCAAATTAGACCAAAAAATAGGAGTGAAGTTACAAAAACTCGTACTCAGCTGAAAATTGGTAGGATTGTTCAAAACACCATTATAAATGAAATCTGAAAAGTAGTCATCGATCTGATACGTGCAAAAAAATTTACTCGGGGTCGAATGTCACAAAAACGGTTTTTTTGCGATTTTCAGCAAAGCAGTAAATTTTATCATGACATTAGTCTAGACAAAAATTGTAGATCACCTAATTATTTTTAAAAAACGTTTGAATAAATTTTTTCCTCAGAGCCACCGTTTTTGAGATTAATGATTCAGAAAGTTGAAAGAAATGCAAAAAACACAAAGGTGGCGTTGAAACGTGCATATTATGACGATTACAGCTCTTTCAACTTTTTGAATCGTTATATCTCAAAAACGACGATTCTTAGAAGAAAAAAGTATTTTGAAATTTTTTATAGATAATTATCTGATCTACAATTTTTGTCTGGGCTTATTTCATGCTGTTGTGAAATAATATGATAAGGATGCATTTTATAATCCTTTAATATTCTTTGCACCAAAGAATAATTCAATCCTAGATCTCTTGCAATTTCTCGAATACTCAAATGGGGTTCCGACTTAACTAAGGCCAATACGTTAATAACATTTTTTTCATTGCGACTTCTACCTATCCTATTTATTTATGCGACAGGTTGAACATTGCCGATTTCTCGCAATCTTTGTACCAATATTTTGAATAATTTCCGAGAATGACGCCTTCTTTCAGGATATCGTATCGCATACTCCCTTTGAGCAATTACTTCATTTTGTAGACTTTCAAAATATACACTAGGTATATCATATGCCTCTTCATTTTGAATAAAAAGGTATTATAAAAGACTTAGTTTGCAAACTGCAGAATAAATTTGACAGCAATAAAAACTTAAAAGTAAACAATCATAAAACATTAGTGTCATTTCCATAGGTAACTTGCTGACTTTTGAAACATCTATCTCTCAACAGTTTAACATCATTCGTAATATTGCAGCTCGTCCATGAACATAAAACTATAAGAGATCGTTTGAGAGATTTGGGATTGAATTTTTAACCGAAAATTTTCATCCGAAATATTTCAAAGCAAATAATGGCAAGCATTTTGAGTATTTAAAATAATGAGATAGTGGGAGCGTTTTGTAATTTTCTGTTATGAGTAGCTCCCTTAGTTTTGTTTCATTATGTAATGTTAATAAATATGTTTGTGATGCGTTTCTACTTGTTATTTTATTTTCAAAGCAATTGTAGCAACATAATTTCTCTTCCACCTTGCAGGGCGAGCCAACAACAATCATCAACACTCATCAAAAAATGCCAATATCTTTGGAATGAAAAGAGATATCAGTTCGAGGTTTTGACAGGTCAATAAGTCATCAAATTTGGCTCTTTGTTAGCTAGTTAGATTTATAGCATTGCATTCGAAATTTCTCAAAAAAAATCAAAAATCAAACTATGTGTTACATAACGTCCTCTAGTGTGCGATTGAAAAATTAAAAGTGTTTTTGTTATTTGTAACTGAAATCTACATTCAATACTCTTTGCATAGAGTCTACGCTTTCGAAAATCGGTTTCTGTATTATGGAGTTACAGTCTTTTTTATGTCAAAGAAAGAGAACTTCCCCCACCATTTCAGAATAGGTAATACAGAAATATGACTTTAACAAAAGTTGTAGAATAAGGACAGTAGTTTCTAAAGTTGATATTTTCTGCCAGCCTAAATTGGGGAATATTTCGTAAAAAATCCAATTATATTTTATAATTGGTAGATTGCGCCACCTAGCGGAAAACTATGAACTCAAAAATATTTTTAATCATTTTTTTAGGACTGATTTGCATATAAGAATTTTTTTCCCCTTATTCTAGGACATAAGGTTTCCGAGATACGGCCGGTCGCCACCCTTAATGAATCACCCTGTATATATATATATATATATATATATATATATATATATATATATATATATATATATATATATATATATATATATATATATATATATATATATATATATATATATATATATATATATATATAATATATATATATATATATATATATATATATATATATATATATATATATATATATATATATATATATATATATATATATATAGAAAGAAAAACTGAATTCGAAGTTAACTGGGCCTGCTCCCCTCGAGTGTCAAGTCGAAGATTCACAATATCAGCGTTCAATTAATCATCTGACGCCACATATGGGACAGTCATTGACTTCAGATAACGATAAAGTTATTAACACGAAAGAGACTGGGAATTCCCCAAGAACGTCAAATCGTAATGTAAACAATAACAATAACAAAGCTGTTCTTACCAAAGAAGTGGTAACTGAACAAATTTTTGATCTCAATACCGTAAGTGCTACCTTAGAAGATGCACAAACGCATCAAAAAATTAAAAAAAGCTACTAATATGGACTGTGACCAGTATGAGGCCAGCGTTGTTAAGGTAAATATGTGTGATCATTATGGCCAGGCTTTCAAATTTAATAAACAGGCTCAATTAAATAACTCCTTGACGAAACTTGTACAGCCTATTACAATAGAAGATAAAGTGAAGCTTTTTAACATACTAAGCCAAACAGACTGGGGTTTATTGTTGGAGGGAGATGTGAAATATAGTTGTGAGTGTTCCCAGATGACGGATTCAACCTTCAGTAGATGTTGCCACGAAAAATCAGTAGAATTCAGTACTCAGTAGTAGCATAGAAATATATTATTTTATGAGTTCGTAGATCTTCTTCATAGATAGGCAACCAGTAAAACTTCAAATAGAATTTAGGGCAGGGTAGTCTCATGCAAAATTCATTAAGAAATTACGGGTTTCAAGTAAATTTTGACGAAAACATTTAATTTATTCAAATAAGTATATAAATGAATTCGAATGATAAGTTGAATATGAAATAAACATAATAAAAAAACTGAAACAATATAGAAATCATATCAATATAATAAAAACAATAAAATGAAAATATTTTTCATTTGAATTTAGTTATCAGTTTCCGAGTCTTCATCTGTAAGCCCTTCTTCGATTTGTTTTTGGTACATTTTCGAATTGTGGTATTTTAAAACATCTTCTCCAAAATCAGCAGAAGAGCATGTTTGATTATTGCTTTTGAGGAAATTTTTTGTATGTAGATTACCTACAATTGACACAGTCGAAAGGCGATTGCGATGCGAAGTTTTCATCAGATTGACTTGTGAAAACGTGCGTTCGACATTCGCTGATGAATGTGGCAAGGACAATATATTGAAAGCAAAAGAAGAGAGTGTCGGAAACATGAGTGAATTATCACCGTATAGAATGCGGCTGACTTTTGCCCAAAATTCTTCTGCGTCGATATTGGTACCAGAAAAATCTTTCAAAACTTCACTATTTCTAAGCAATCGCCATTCGTTGTCGAGTGTTTGGATTTCATCTTCACTGATTAAATTCGGGAAATTTTTTGCCAAAGGAATAACACTCGGCGGCTTTTCGCTGATAATTTTTGCTGGATCTATCAATTTCATATTAATCAACACTTCATCATTAAAATCAAATCTTTTGCAAATCTGGTTTGCACTTTCTATAAAAAAATCTAAGCATCTCTGTCTCAATATTAAATTGGAATCCTTTTCAGTAGGTTTAAGGATGCAATCAGTAGATCAGTAGACGAAACCTAAAATCAGTAGATCTACTGATTTTTCAGTAGATCTGAGAACACTTTGTGAGATCCTTACAAGTTATTTGGAGAATCGTATTAACCAGGCTTTATATCTTAATGGTATTAATGTTGCTATAAATTGATTCTCCGATCATCTGAGACTGATAAGAGATAAGCTTTCTCTTCTGATAGTGACTATCTCCTATACAAATCGCATATGAAGACCTCGGTGCAAGAAGAGGACAACTCCATTTTTCAAAACTTTTCGGAGAAACGTTTTAAAAATTTATTTTTGAAGATTTAAATTTTATGTACTTTGTTACTTGAAATCCGGATTCAATGGTATTTTTCAAGAACAAATTATTGTACCTTATAATATATAATATAAGGTTTATGTTGTACCTTAGATAGTACCGCTTCAGATGGAGGAATATATGATGGTAATAATTCATTGAAGATGTACTTTGCATTTGCATTGAAAGCTTTTACGTATAATGGTGTTAATGTACCCGGTTGGTGGGATTCACCGTAGAGACTGCTCAAGCAAAATGATCCACCAGTAACACAGTAACATCGTATATTATTTTCATATCGATGATGTTGATTTTATCATCAACCATTTCAACAATTGTATTTGCGGTTACTGTCACGTCGTCTAAAATAAACATATATAATTGAAATGAGATGCAACATAAGTTTGTTCAGGGGCGTAGATAGGTTTGTGTCTTGGGGGGGGTGTACTGCGTCGCAAAGAAAATAGCCTGTGTGACAATTTCTGGAGGGTAAATGAAATGGCCAAATATTTTGGTACCTATTATTTTGCCAAGAAATGATTTTTTCCATCTCTTTGGAACTTTCTTTCGTTTACTTTTGTTACTAACTAACCCAAATTAAGTTAAATAACTGTAAACTTAAAAAATTAATGCGAGAATAATGTTCTTTTCATATAAGTTATCTTTGAAAACGCATCATATCAACAAAAACATTAGAAAATATATATTAACAAAATAAATATTTTATCCACCTATCAGATATTAATCTGATTGTTAAAATAACAAATTTTATCTACAAAAACATAACACAAATACGGTTTTTCTATAAAATGTTATAGATAAAAATTCCGTTTATCAGCCAATTTATATAGTAGACTAGAATATATATATATATATATATATATATATCTATATATATATATATATATATATATATATATATATATATATATATATATATATATATATATATATATATAGTAACGCAACAGACCGTATATTTGTTCGAATTCGGGTATTTGGAATCGGGCACAAGGCACAAGGTTCCTAGTGCACTACAAGTACCAAGAAACTTCAAAATAAAAATCTTCTATTTGTTTAAATATTATTGTATTGATGTATATTTTTGTTTCTACTTTCGACGGGTTTAACTATTTTGAAATTTTTTAATCCTCCAGGGGGAGGGTACTGTCCCTGTGTACCCCCCTTATCTACGCTGGTGAGTTTGTTCTTGTCTATAGTTTTCTTCGAAATATAATACTATTTGTTTAGGATTCGCACAATTGCCTATGATAGCAAATATTGCAAATAAATTGCCCAAAATTAAATTTTATGTTAAACTGGCATTTAAATTTTGAAACCAGGACTAAATTAGCCGAAATTAGGTATCTAGAGTGTTTATTGATGCAGAACAAAATTCCATGAATCATCAAGTCTGATAACTGACTGCCTTAATACACTTGTACATACTTGTATCCTATCCAATAATCTATGATAAATTGCCCAAATTTAAATTTTATGTTCAGCTGGCATCTTTTGAAACCAAGAATATGTTCATTATTGATTATTAATGAATACAAATCTTTAGTTGAAAACATTTTAAATAGTAATAATAATAATAACAATCCGTTGATAAATAACGAACCTTGTAACCTTCATGAAATTTGTCGATCACAAAATTATCTGTAAGTGGCGGCTCGTAAGGTGTTGGTTTAAGGAGGCTACAAGAAGTGTTAAAAAATACACCATAGGCGAAAATTTTTAGGATTTCAAGGTCAACCGCCTTATAATTTAAAGAAAATCAAAGTAAAACAAGCACCCTAAAATATTAATTTCTTTGGGAAAAAAATTGTTTTCACTTTCGAGTGTCTACCTTGATCTGAGACACGACATGTTCCTGGGATTTTTCATGCCTTTCCAGAGAACGTGATATAATTTTTAAATCGTCAAATCCTAAGCGGTCCCAAACAGAGACATTTACCCTAGTAAAAAGTAAACACTGCCAACAAAATAATTTATTTTTACCTGTGATCCGGTTAGCCAAGGATGTCTCTCATAATTTCTGATATTAAAACCGCGATTCTGCTACGCTGCACCAAATTGTTTAATTCCGGGGTAGGTCGCAATGTTTTTATTAAAACTTTATCGTTTTAACTTAGTGCAGTAAAGTTATGGGATAACAAATATTCCACTAAGTCACTATTGAAATGATTAAAATTAACTTCAGTAACCGAACTCATTTTAAAAACAATACGCCAACAAAATAAATTGAAACCAAAACCAGCTGTTTTCGTCCACGACTAGTGGCAACGTCCAACCGTTCATGTCCAACGAATTCACTCGATTCTACCCGAAAGCCTATACTTGTGATTGGTCGACATTGTGTGAGAATTAATGTAAGTATCCTCTTTGAACCGAGCAGCTAGCTTCAATCGGTGTTGCCATTTACCGGTCTTTTCTATTTCAATAAAGGGTGTATTCGCGTTGGGCGCTTACACGCTTTAAGCGCTCACGCTTAGAAGCACATATTATTGGCGTTCGTGTTAGCCTACTAGCGCTTAGAGACGCTCACGCATTGGCTTTGAGCATTAAAGTTGAATGTCAGATCTTCTTTTGACGCTTAAGTGGGCAAAAGCCCGATAGTTCACGCAAATACTCTGCTTTAACATTTCCCTTCAAATTCATTAATTACCGACAACAAAAGTTAGGTTAGCTTACGCTTAGTGTTAAGCGTTTGTGAGCGCGAGTCGACCACAGAGAACGAAGCTTATAAGCGCTTAAAGCGTGTAAGCGCCCAACGCGAATGCACCCAAAGTGAATAAGATATATTCATTCGCAGCATTTCCTTTTCTCTCTGGCATGGTATATGGTATAATGAACGCGTCTATACCTTATTAAGCCTCTGCAGCATTGCCACTGTTGATATGAAATCTTGAAATGAATGAAATGCAGTAAGCAGTAGGTAATTGTAAATATCTTCTATCGTAATTAATAAATTATATTATATAATGTATGTTGAAAGGAAGGTAGGTGCATAAAATAATATGATTTTGATTAATATAAATATGCTGAATGCTGACTATTCAATATAATATAGTAGTGATACAAGGAATATTATCGCGGAGACGGCTTAGCCTCCATAGCCGCCCCTGAATATATATTCATACACTTAAAATTCATACACTTAAAATTATACTTATTTTTAAGTTAAAATAACTCTTCTAATTTTCAAACGATTGCATTGATTTTTTCGGCTTATTGTAGAAAATTCATTGGAATTATCATGAGCATTTTGAATAAATTTATGTAAAAATAAATTTGACAATGTATTATACCTAGTGGAATGAAACAATATTTATGTACCTTAAATTATGAAAACCCTGTGGGGTGAACTAAAGGCTACAAATTTTTTCTTCATAAATGAATAGCAAGACTAATTTGTTCTTGATATTTTGTTACTTGATTCAGTATCATATTTGCCTCTTCACGAAAAATACAAATTTTCAAATAAATCTCTACAATACAAAAACAAAAAAATCTTAATATCAAAAGCAACAATTGTTAAATTGAAATTCAACATAAACAAGTAACAAATTAATAACGCGTAAATTATTTATAATCTGCTGACGAATGTTCTCCCATTTTGCGATAACTATACTTTCCAAATCTTGTTTATGGGAGCAGGTAAATGACTTCGGACTTTCGGACAGATTTTTTTAAAACATCCCAAAGATGCTCAATTGGGTTTGAGTCGGCACTTCGTAGAGGAAAGTCTACTTTAGGGCTGTGTATTTTGCCACGTTCAATTTATTTTATGGAGAATTCACTCTAGGTTGATTTTGAACAAAAACTGTGGAGATTTCTTTGAAAATTTGTATCTTTTGTAAAGGGACAAATATTGGACTGAATCGAAAAACAAAATATCGAGAATTAATTAGTTTTTCTAATCATTCGGAAAGAAAAAATTTGTAGCCTTTGGTTCATCCCACAGGGTGTTTAGAATTTACGGTATATAAATATTGTTCCATTCCACCCGGTATAATACACTGTCATATTCATTTATACAAAGATTCAAAATGCGTGTGATAATTTGAATGAATTTCCTACAATGTGCCCCAAAAATCATTTTAATCGGTTGAAAATTGAAACAGATATTTTAAATCAAAAATAAGCAAGTGTTGCATTAATTTTGTCCACGAGTATATATATATATATATATATATATATATATATATATATATATATATATATATATATATATATATATATATATATATATATATATATATATATATATATATATATATATATATATATATATATATATATATATATATATATATATATATATATATATATATATATATATATATATATATATATATATATATATATATATATATATATATATATATATATATATATATACATATATATATCAGGGGCGGCTAGTCAAAGGAGGCTAAGGAGGCTAAGCCTCCTCAATAATATTCCATGTATTACTAATATATTATATTGAATAGTCAGCATTCAGCATATTCATATTAATCAAAATCATATTATTTTATGCACCTACGTTCCTCTCAACCTACATTATGTAATATAATTTATTAATTAAGATAGAAGGTATTTACATTTACTGCATTTCATTCATTTCAAGATTTGTGGCAACTCTGCGGAGGTTTAGAAAGGTATATTCTCAACGTTCATTATGCCTGCCACAGAAAAGCAAACAACGGTGCAAATACTCCGAATGAATACTTCATTGCAATAGAAAAGCAAAACATATGTAAATGGCAACACCGATAGGAACCCAGTCTCATACAGTGTCGACCAATCACAACTATAGAATTTCGCGTAACATCGAGTGAATTCGTTGGAAACCATTAATTGAATCGTAGTGACTAATAGCCGAAAACAGCTTGTTTACTTACATTGCTCGCGTATTGTTTTAAAATGAGTTTGATTACTGAAGTTAATTTCAAAAATTTCACTGGTGACTTAGTGGAATATTTGTTATCCCATAACTTTCGTGCACTAAGTTATGAGGATAAAATTTTGATAAAAACATTGCGACCTACCCCTGAATTAAACAATTTGGTGCAGCGTAACAGACAACAAAACCGCGGTTTTAATACAAGGAATTATGAGAGACATCCTTGCCTAACCGGTTCACAGGTAAAAAATAAATTATTTTGTTGGCAGTGTTTACTTTTACTTTGTGAAAATGTCTCTGTTTGGGACAGCTTAGGATTTGAGGATTTAATTCTATACCTAGTTGAAAGTGAGGAATTTATCACCGATAAAGTAACTTTAAATACAGCACGCGGATTAATATCTTACTTACAAGATAAGGAATTTATATATTTTTGAAACATCTTTAAATTAATTTTTGAACAAATAGAAATAGTTTTTCAAATCTTACAGCACAAGTTTTCAGATGTAATTTACTCACGAAATCGGCTCAAGTTTCTTTTGGAAAAAATTTCAGAATTTCGTGCAGAAGTTTATTTTAAAAAACTATTTTCTGTATTTCAAACTACTGATGATACGACTCAATTTAGCCCAAAACGAAAGAAATTCAGTTACGCAGATATGGAGCTTCATTATAAGCAAATATTTTATGAAATTTTGGATACTATTAGGGGTCAAATAGAAATAAAGTTCTCTGATTTGAAAGAACTGCATTTCTTCGACTTTGTTAACCGGATTTTCGACTAATTTTTCAGATAACCTTTTGGAAAATTTATGTCAAAAATACACTTTTTTTGATAAGGCCATAAAAAGTGAACTGTGCGTTGTTTATAATGACAATGAAATTTTGGGACAAAATGAAAATCATTTGAGGACTATTAAATACCTTTTTGATAATGATCTGAATCAAGATTTACCCCAAGTTTATAAACTCTTATGTCTAATTGTTTCTATCCCGGTGACACCGGCTTCCGTAGAGCGCTCGTTTTCCACTCTTAAGAGAATTAAAACTTATTTACGAAATTCAGTGAGCCAGGATCGTTTGAAAAATATTAGTTTGTTGTCTATTGAAAAGGAATTGGTAAAACTTTTGGCGAAAGACAAAACATTTTATGAGGATATTAGGTATAGATCATTTTGCTAACGTTAAAGATCGCAGAATCCCGCTAATCTTAAAAAATATATAATAACGTTTTATTTGCTCTCACCAGCCAAATTCGTTAAGTAGGTAGGTACCTATTTTGTGAAAGAAAAAAAAATTTGATGAATAGATGAATTAATTAATTGGCTGAGAAGAGTTTTTGTGAATATTGTAAATAGGAGTTGTAGGTCTCAAGGTATACACTCGAAAGTGAAAACAAATTAATAGCTTAGGGTGCTTGTTTTACTTTGATTCTCTTTAAATTATAAGGCGGTTGACCTTGTAATCCTAAAAATTTTCGCCTATGGTGTATTTTTTAACACCTCTTGTAGCCTCCTCAAACCAAAACCTCACGAGCCGCCACTGATATATATATATATATATATATATATATATATATATATATATATATATATATATATATATAATATCTTTTGTGAAGGGGGAGATAGAATTCAAAAATTGACACATAGGAAACCGAAAATATTATGTGGGAAAATTAAAGCATTTCATTTACTTTCAAAATGAATTGAAAAAACTGAAATTCCGAAATCGAAGCCTCAATTTGATTATCGAATTCAAGAATGTCAAGATTGAAAGCTAAATCATGTATAATTCCGAGATGAGTGATTCAATTTGAAGAAAATATGTAAGATTAATTTTGTACGGCCATTCTAAGTTGATTATTATAATTATTGAAATTCCATCATAATTAAAGCACATATTGTTATCTTTCGCCATATCTTCAATCCATTTACATAGCGAGCGCAATCTAAATTGGCATTATCATTTTCAAAAAGCATGAGTTTTCTTTTATGAAGTATTTTGTTCGTTTAATCAAATCACGTATTATAATAATAATACTGGAATTGAGTTCTATTCGGGTATTTTAAGACGATCTTTTTTTTTCCTGCACTTAATAGGTATTTTTGTAATGCAGTTTTAGAGTGTTATTTTCTTTGAAGCTCTCTCTCAGTTAAAGAGTGGAAACGCAACTCTGTGAAAACTTCTGTAACTGTAAATAATCACTTCAATGCGACTACCGACTAATTTAAAATATTATCGTAAGTAATTGCACAAGTGCATCAAAATTACCGTTAATTTTGCATGACAGCGTGTTGTCAAAAAACTGCATGAGTTCATTTTCGTTTTTGGAGAAATATTTTTTCTCCAAAATATGAAAATGACCGAATGCAGTTTTTAAAGACAATACGCTGGAATGCAAAATTATGCGGTTATTTTGATGCACGAGTGTAATTTGGGGAAATATTTTCCGTGCATCAAGATTACCGATAATTTTGCATTACAGTGTGTTGTCAAAAAACTGCATGAGTTCATTTTCATTTTTGGAGAAATTTGGAAAAAAACTATGCAACTATGCAATTATCGGTCTACAATGCAATTATCGCAGGGCTCTTTCCCTTTCTACAATGCAATTATCGCTGTAATTTTCGATAATTGCATTCCATTTACAAGGGATTTTTGACAGGAGGGAAATATTCGCTGAAATTTTCGATAATTGCATTCCATTTACAAGGACTTTTTTACAGGAGGGAAATATTCGCTGTAATTTTCGATAATTGCATTCCATTTACAAGGGATTTTTGACAGGAGGGAAATATTCGCTGTAATTTTCGATAATTGCATTCCATTTACAAGGGCTTTTTGACAGGAGGGAAATATTCGCTGTAATTTTCAATAATTGCATTCCATTTACAAGGGATTTTTGACAAGAGGGAAATATTCGTAATAATTGAACAGCTATTTTCATTGCAGGTCGATTTATGAAATGAAATTTTCCACAAAATTTTACAAAAGTAAAGTAAGGAAACAATATCTATGCAAAAAAATTAAGAAAACTGTGACAATTGAATTTCTGTAATAATCCAGATTGAATTAATGTATAATGAACATATATAAAGAAATAAAAGTGGAATTAGAAAATAAATAGAACACTAATGTATTGAAGCTTCGAGAAGCGAACAAATTTTGTTGTAGATAGTTCACAAACAAGACAAACAACAGAGGTCCAAGATCCCGTCTTTTTGAAGGAATACCCGCAATTTAAGGCAGAATTGTTTTTTATCAATGTGTAGCATACTGTAAGAAACGCTATTAAGTAAAGAAGTTTTTAAAAGAGAGCGAAGCTCCCAATTGTTGTTACTTTTTTCCAAATTGAATTCTGATTTTGATTTATTTGCACAAAATCATTAATTGTGGAATAAAAATCCTTATATGTACCTTTGGTACTGTAAGTTGTATCGAAAACTATTAATTATCTGGACAAGCATACATTACAGAATATTTATCAGAAAAAACGGCGCTTGTACAGATATCAGTAAAAAACTAACTAGGGTTTAAAGGCGGGATTTTGTGTAATTTGAGAAGAAAAATTCAAAAAATAATATCTCTTTAACCTGTGGTGCATGTAGACCAGTAGGTCAGTGTCAAAGACGTTAAGAGTGTTGTTGTATTTGATATTAGATTGTAAACATACTGAAAGTGCTTAGCTAGCCAAAGTTGGAACGATGATGTTATGCATAGACTTGTATATAAACAGGTGCATAACATAATATCGAGAGTTCTCATATAGATCAGATAGACTTAGACACTCATCACGCTGCCCGAGGGTTTAGCGAGAGTTCTAGAGTCTACTATAAATAAAGACTAAGTACAAGATGAACCTGTGTATTATTTCGTAACCAGGACCTCTAATTACAAACCGTGACTCTTATAAAACCTAGAGACCAACAATATCCCCAAAAATTTTGATGATTTATGTACCGAACACCCTATATATATATATATATATATATATATATATCTATATATATATATATATATATATATATATATATATATATATATATATATATATATATATATATAATTCTTCTGTCCGTGTGTTATGACTGAATTACTCTCTTTAAGGGCTTGATCGATTCTAACTCAATTTTGGTTTAGATTCACAATTGTTGTTGATCATTGGCTCCGGCAGATAGCGCTGCGATAGTGTCAACTATTCGATTGGACGGCGTTACCGACGATCGAGTTATTTCTGCTCGGTTAGGTCCAATCGCGTCGTAATAACGAGCCGATACCGCACGATCGTGAAGTTCTAGACTGCGACAAGGTTCGATGACCTGGAGCGCTATAGGCGTGGAATGGGCGTAGCACGCATCGGGGTTCGCGGATTCATATTTTTGCGAATAGCACTATAGACAGATGATAATTTAAATGGCAGAACAACGTTCGCCGGGTCAGCTAGTATATGAATTTGCTTGGATGATAGTGTGCTTCGAATATCCTCGGCTAATTACTATATTTCAATGGAAATTAACTTATATGTTTACTGCTATAATATCTGTATTATATATTAAGAATATATATATATATATATATATATATATATATATATATATATATATATATATATATATATATATATATATATATATATATATATATATATATATATATATATATAGTGAGTTTTGAGTATAGAACACCTCAATTATTACAGAAATGGCTCGCACGATTTTTCTGTAAAAATAACTTCATTACTTCAAATGGATTACTCTATATAGTTTCCAATTTTTGAAGTCCTTGAAAAATTCTCAGTATTTTTCATATTATATTGATATTATAATTTCACAGGAAAATGAAAGATCTTACAAAAAAATGAATAAATACCACTGTAGGATTATTCCATTACACATTACAATGACAATCCAAAATTCATAAAAATGGTGCCAGTCATTTCTGAAATAATTGAGGCGTTCCATACTTAAAACTAAATATATATATATATATATATATATATATATATATATATATATATATTATATATATATATATAAATATTTATATATATATATATATATATATATATATATATATATAAATATTTATATAAATATAAATATATATATATATATATATATATATATATATATATATATATATATAGGTATATATAATATATATATATATATACAATAAGGATAATAATATTTGGGTATAGCAGCAAGCAAAACGTGTACTCTTATAACACTATATTTCCGATATTTCGACAATGATTATTGTCATCTTCAGGGAAGCTACAAAAAATAAGCACAAAAGAAAATCAACAAATGCTCCATAACGGCCAACAGTAACAATACTCACTGTGTCTTTGAGAATGATTGCAAAAGGTGTAAAAATCGAGATACAGCATTATTGATTTCTATAAAACATTATTGATCGAGAACACAGACGTGATGATCATCAACTGACATTACAAGTTAAAAAGTTAAAATGGTCATAATAAATTAAAACGAAACATAGTTAATTTAGAGGAAACTAAACATTATTGAATTTAAGTTAAGTTAAAGACTAAAATAATACAATTATCTACTTCGTCATTTCATATTGACTGAAAAAGAGACGCGACCAGCCATCTTGATCAAGAAAGTAGACATAGACAACATCAAAACAAGAAAACTCCAATGTGAAAATATGATAATTTAGGATCACAGATTGGTCACTGCTAACAAATAAAATAGCCAGAAGTATAAAAGACTCAGAGAAAGAAAGGCAACTCTTCTCTCACTCGACATTTCTTAAATGGATGTTTTTATCTAACTCTAACAAAAAGGAATAATCCTTATTGCATCCTAACTAGTCAGCAAAGACTACCCTTCTTCTTTATATATATATATATATATATATATATATATATATATATATATATATATATATATATATATATATATATATATATATATTGTATATGTATGCATAGGCGCCGACTCCATGGGGCCTGAGGGGGCCCGAGCACCCTCAAAAATAAGTTTGAGGGGCGCGGAGCCCCCCCAATAATTTGAGAAGTTCATTAGTTGTATTATGCTTTGTAATTAAATACATACAGAATGTTGAACTTTTAGTTTTGAAATGTTAGTACTAGTTTAGTGCTTTATTACTATAGTACTGTATAGGTTATTTTCAAATACTGGATATTTTTTTATTTATAATTTTATAATACTTGATATTGTTTTCATTTAATGAGCCTACAGTTTTATTCAAAGTAAACTTGAATTAGCTATTTCACTTATTAATCAAACTGCTATTACTGTTCGACAACAATATTTTATGTTTTATACTTTTAATTGTAGTTTAGAATTTATTTAAATATAATTTCAGTCTTTTCACAGTTATGTATTCACTGCTCTGTAATAATCTATATGCATACTTATTACTGTGAATTGAATTAGCTTTTTACGAAAATACCGTGCGTGTTTATGTTTTGTTTCGTTTTTCAAAAAATGTGTCAGGCTTGTTGAATTTCCCTGGAGTGTCGAGTTATCGAGAGAAAAACTTAAAAAATCACCATTTTTCATCTAAAATTCAGAAAATTTCACGGAACAAGACCGACGGTATGGGCCCCCCCAATATTTTTTATAAGTCGGCGCCTCTGTATGTATGTATGTATATATGTATAAATGTATATGTGTATATATGTATATATATATATATATATATATGTATAATATATATATATATATATATATATATATATATATATATATATATATATATATATATATATATATATCAATTAAACATTTCTACGTTTTTGAGCAATAATAAATAGTGGATAATAAGAGTCAATTTTATTATGAATTCATTTATATATTTTCTTTGTTTTACAAAGATTCATGAGTTCTTCTTTATTTCATATCTCGAAGTCCTTGTCAAGTTAATTAATTGCCAAGATAGTTCCCCATAATATCGAAAGTACTCTTTCAGCTATAGGAATATATGGTCCTAATATTTCATTAAAGACGTACTTTGAATTTGCATTGATAGCTGCCAAATACAAGAGTGTCCAAGGCCCTGGTATGGGTTCACCGAAAAGACTGCTCAGGCCAAACTTTCCATCACTCAAGTCGTATGTTATTTTCGTGTTAGTGATAAAGATAAATCCATCAACAATTTTAACAGTTAAGTTTGCGGTTACTCGTACGTCATCTGAAAAAAACCATGATATTAATTATAGTGAATTATTTTTAGGAAACAGTTATAACGAATACAAACAAAACTTTAATTAACTATCTTCATTATCACGAATTAGTCAAAAAATATACACTGCTATGCCAGTTTTGTTCATGCGACCATCATCAGGCTAATTGGGTCTTGAATTGAATTGGCAATTACTCGGTGGAAGCTCATATTCATAACTTTATATAGATATAAAAATTAACTTCACAGGTTAAAATAAAATATATTGGGTGAACGCGTTTCGTCATAACATTGACTTCATCTCGTACTAAATAAAATAAAACCCTCTCTGTTATATTAATTTTTCATATGAATACATTGTTTTGTAATACCATTATTTAGTACGAGATGAAATCAATGTTATGACGAAACGCGTTTACTCAATACAGTTTATTTCAACCTGTGAAAAGTTAGTTTTTATTTCTTTATAAAGTTAAGATTGGGTTTTGAATTAAATATAGAAAAGATTCATCTCCCCTAGAGAGTGGAGAATTATATTATTAAAGGAATTAAGAAGAAAATACATCTAGGACTGGCTTTTGAAATGGATTTTCCAACTTAATAATTTAAATGTTCTTGGAATAAATTACTGATTGAATATATCGAATATACGGAAAAAATCAAGTCAATCTAATAATTCAGCATTACATAACCGTTTGTATTATAATTCAGTTCAACAATTTCTGATAATTCTATATAATTCAATTTCTCTCCTTTCCGCAATTTGTGCATAATTTGGAAATTATCTAATTGTGAACAGGAATTTGGTTTTTGTGGCAATGGTTTTAAACCGTTGAATCTGTTTCATATTTCAAAATAATTTTTGGTGTTCTTTGAATCTTTTTTCAAAAGATCGATCAGTCTAAGCTATATACACTCCTTTACATACTGGATAAATTTACTAGTGATGAAAACCTGAATTTTCTAATTTTGAAATGAAATATTTGGCATTGAATAAAAAACCTGTGAGTTTTATTTTAGGTTTGAAAGAATTACTTTTAGGTATTACAACTTTTTCTATTAATGGTACGAAATAAATTAAGAAGAAGAATATTTTTGATTTATCTACTTTCAATTGAGAATATTATGCTATTGAGTACGTTTTCTCGAAAATTATTTTATTCATCATAGTATTATTCCCATAAACTTAATTAAATTTGAAAAATGCACGTGTCAATTCTCTAATTTTTCTAGTTTCAATGTTATATCTCGGTGAATGATATTGATATGATTCAAAAACTGATCTAGTTGTCTTCCGGTTCCCTTACAACAGGCAAAACCATCGTCAAAATATCTATGCTAAAAATATATATCCATAGCTCTACTGGATTGACTCTAGATATATGTAAGACGCTCATCAACATTTGAAAACAATTATTGATGTATAAATGAACAATATCTACATTATATTTATACTATAGTGTATAACCTGAAATTGGTTTTATGTAGGAACAATTTTTACACTCTCTAAAATTAAATGCTGTATGTATATACAGGGTGACCCAGAGCTACGTAATCGGTCCATAATTTTTTTGCCATTGAAGATATTGATATGAAATTTTCAGAGCAAATATGATCCGACTAAGACTATTTTTCAAAATTATTTTGAAGAAAATTGCACTTCCGGTTTTGCCGGAAGTGATAGCAACTTTGTTATTTCTAATAGAATACTTACCCTGTATATCTTTTTATTTTCGAATTTCTTATGTAATTTATAATAAAATTGTCATACCACTCTTTATACCTAAAATGAACTGTTTTCGAGATATTCATTTTTTTCGTAAAATTTTGACAGTTGCGTCTTCAACAAAAATATGCTATAACTTCTTTGTTAGTAGGTCTATTGGTATGCGGTTTAGATTTTTGTAACCTTGAAACATTGTTTTATTTATTCTTTGTCAAAATTTTCCATATTTCTAACGAATTACTTGATAAAATTTAGGGTGAAGTTGGCAAATTTTAAGCGTCAATAACTTTCTTATTTCTAATGGAATGCTATGTATATTTTTGCATTATTAAACTTGCTATTAAATTACTATTCGATTTGTATAACCATTTCCTATACCTAAAGTTAATAATAACAAAGATATTTCACAATTTTGTGATAATTTATATATCAATACACCTGAGAAATCGTCTGGCGAGTTATTTTGACGTATCCATGGATACCAATAACAAAAATTATTCAGAATCTAATTGTGTCACCTTTTCTAGTATTTGTTCAGTTAATAAAATGGATTTCACTCGACAAGAAATGATAAATATATGGTTTACTGTATTGGAGATGCGGATCGAAATGTTCTGCTAGCTAGTAGAATTTATCATCAAAAATATTCTTATTCTGATTCAACTACGTTTTGTGATTTTGTTATTGATAAGCATTTATTTCTTTCTATATAACGTTGAAATGTATTATTTGGAGTAACTGTTGGATTATGTGAATGTACTCCTCTTGACCAAAATGATAATGTCAAACTTGACATTGCAAATTGACATCAGTCTACTGCAAACATATTATGTTGTTTATAAACAACAATAATTATTGAATATTAACGTCTAGGAATTACTATTTTTTCAATATCTTTGCGGATATCAGCATTAGGTGCTACAAACCTAATGAACAGAAAAGATGACACCATTAAATTTTAAACAATTTTTGTAATTGGTATCCATGGATACGTCAGAATAACTCGCTATTCGATTTCTCAGGTGTATTGTTATATAAATTATTACAAAATTGTGAAATATCTTTGTTATTATTAACTTTAGGTATAGGGAATGGTTATACAAATCGAAAGGTAATTTAATAGGAAATTTAATAATGCAAAAATATACATAACATTCCATTAGAAATAAGAAAGTTATTTGAGTTTAAAATTTGCCAAGTTCACCCTGGATTTTTTTAAGTAATTAGTTAGAAATATGGAAAATTTTGACAAGGAATAAATGAGATAATGTTTCAAGGTTACAAAAATCCAAACCGCATATCAATAGACCTACTAACAAAGAAGTAATAGCCTATTTTTGATGAAGACGCAACTGTCAAAATTTTAGGAAAAAAATTAATAACTCGAAAACTGTTCATTTTAGGTATAAAAAGTGGTATGACAATTTTATTATAAATTACATAAGAAATTCGAAAATAAAAAGATATACAGGGTAAGTATTCTATTAGAAATAACAAAGTTGCTATCACTTCCGGCAAAACCGGAAGTGCAATTTTCTTCAAAATAATTTTGAAAAATAGACTTAGTCAGATCATATTTGCGCTGAAAATTTCATATCGATATATTCAATGACCAAAAAATTATGGACCGATTACGTAGCTCTAGGTCACCCTGTATATATATATATATATATATAGGTATACATATATACATATATATATATATATATATATATATATATATATATATATATATATATATATATATATATATATATATATATATATATATATATATATATATATATATATATATATATATATATATATATATATATATATATATATATATATATATATATATATAAATATATATATTCTTTTTTAAACAATTTTTTGTATGATCCAAATATAGCGCACATTTAATCGCTTTCAAAAAATAACTGTTTTAATTATTTTACTAATGATTAAGCTGTATACACCAAAGGTGAAAAACCCTATATCTACTGACAAAATTTTCCTTTTGTACATTATAAATATTTGAGCAGAATATATTCTCTTGAAAAATGAATATACTACTCACCCATAATAACATTTGCTTTGCCTATACCAAAGAACGGCATTAACAGGCAGTGTCCATCTAATTCGTAATCTACATCTGTTGTTAACTGACTGACATTATAAGACAAAAACACAGTACCTGCTTTCAAATCAGCTCTACAAAAGAAATAAAATGAATAATCTGTTGAAATTGATAAGACCACAATAAAATTTCTATTCTGATTTCTATAGTAATATCTTTATATAGTTTTAGGTAAAGCGATTACTATAAAAAAACCAATAGTAACGATAGACCTCTTACTATCGATATTAAGGGCTCAAACTTTCAGGATAATTTTTATTTCGTCATCATGAATAATATTTTATTTTTCATTTGGATATTATTTGTTGATTTTACCTTAGAGACGGTTGCTATAAATACACCCATTATGCCCTAGGGCGTTATGAGCAGGCAATATGGATCATAACGCCCGCGCATTGTACGAAGAGAAATGAAGCAGCTTCCATTGATTAAATAATACTTCACAATCCTTGTCGTATACGACTCTGGATTTCTCCGGCAATGAATTATTCGCAGCTTTGGCTGCATTTTCTATAATATTCTTGGGTAAATTAATTTTCATTTCCATTATTTCTATAAGATTACACAAAGAAAGCAGCAATGACATTTCCTAAATATGATGACAAAAATATTCACAAACGTCAAAATATCAACAAGTGACATGCCTACTATTAGAAGGAAAATGGAAAGTATAAGAGCAATGAAACGATTTTAAAAACGATTTTTCATTATAATAAAATAATTTTTCCGTGAAAAATAAAATCTTTCATGCACCACGTGCGTTACTAGATCCTAACACCCATCGGGCGTTAGGATCTATATAACGCACTTGGTACATAAATAAATATATACAGTGTCACTAAAACAAGATCCTTTTTTTGGCCTTGTCTAATATATATATATATATATATATATATATATATATATATATATATATATATATATATATATTTATTCGAATTGTTGTTGCCTGTGATCTATTTTTAATCTCTTGATAATTATTAGCAATAACAGGCTGGTTGAATCTTAAAAAACTCGATTTTATTAAAAAGTTGACGTTTCACTACGACATTCGTAGTTATTCAAAACTTTTGAAAAAATTGAAATTTCTTTGACATTTATTGATTTGAAAAAATTGAATAGACAAAGACTGCTTTGTCTTGTTAAAATTTTTTTCGGATGTGGCTGTTCTTTGTTATTTATTACGTGCTATTCAGTCTAATATTAACATTCAAAATTGTTATTATTAGAAGGCAAGGGAAACTACAGAAACCTTTACCCACGTAATGTTCGAAAATAATAATAATAGGGTACTATTTATCTAACAGCAAAGAAATTAGTCGCGGGAAAATATTAAAAAAGTAGAGCAGAATTATCGGTATAGAACGCTTATATGGAAGCAGCCGTTGACACGTGTTTCGGACTCTTTGGTCCTCATCAGAACGGCGTAGCTAAATATTGTATTGAAAATTTGCAGATGAAAATAGTTTAATAAACAAAATCCTCTGTTATGGAAGACAATCACTTATTTGTGGTTTATTGTTTGAACTCTCCGGTTTGCGAGATTTGGTCAAACTTTGCCACGGAGGTGATTAATTCCATCTGCGAGATCTCAGAAAGAGTAAATTGACAATAAAAAAGAAAATTAGTTGCGGGAAAATATTAAACAAGTAGAGCAAAAATTATCGGTATAGTTCGTTTATGTGGAAGTAGCCGTTTTTAATGAAATTTTTATTTAGAATTCCATATAAGCGTTCTATACCGATAATTCTGCTCTACTTTTTTAATATTTTCCCGCGACTAATTTCTTTGCTGTTAGATAAATAGTACCCTATTATTATTATTTTCGAACATTACGTGGGTAAAGGTTTCTGTAGTTTCCCTTGCCTTCTAATAATAACAATTTTGAATGTTAATATTAGACTGAATAGCACGTAATAAATAACAAAGAACAGCCACATCCGAAAAAAATTTTAACAAGACAAAGCAGTCTTTGTCTATTCAATTTTTTCAAATCAATAAATGTCAAAGAAATTTCAATTTTTTCAAAAGTTTTGAATAACTACAAATGTCGTAGTGAAACGTCAACTTTTTAATAAAATCGAGTTTTTCAAGATTCAACCAGCCTGTTATTGCTAATAATTATCAAGAGATTATATATATATATATATATATATATATATATAAATATATATATATATATATATATATATATATATATATATATATATATATATATACAGTGCTTTCATGATGAAAGGAACAAATTCATTAAAAAATTAGGTTTCTATTTCATGTTAAAATCCTCGGACAGGTCGATTAGTATTTTTATTTGGGCAATTTTCGCAATAAAAATTTTGTATACAGGGTGTCTCATTCAAGAGCTATGGCTTTGTCATTAGTTTTTTAAAGGTAATACCCTGTATATTATTTCACTTTACAATTCTACGATAAATTCTTATCACTTTTTGTGAACATACCATATGCCTCAACTTGATGGATTCCCAGATTATAACGGAGATAGTGGAGCACCTGGAGATTTAAAATGTGGATTAAAAGTACAAAAAAAAATTTAGGTAAACATTGTCATTAAATCTGAAGAATGAAATTTCACATGTACCATCTGAATTCATTCACTGGTGCTGTATAGTCCGCAGTTTTCACGTTTTTAACGCTCCAGGCACTACACTACTTCATTGTTTAAGAAAATGCAATTACTTGAGAGAGAACGTATTGAAGTACTTATGATGATTGGTTTTGGAGATAGGTGCGTTCACAAGAAGAAGTCTGCAATCTATTCAATGAAAATCATCCTGATCGTCCGCCAATTACTAGATCGACAGTCAGCAAAATTGAATCAAAAATCAGGAGATACGGCCACGTTAGAGATTTACCTAAAGGAAGACCACCGAGAGTATCTGAAGAAACAGTGCTGAACGTTCTACTAGAAACCCAAGATAACCCTCATACATCCATTACTACAATTTCCAATAATTTCAATTTATCAGTAGGGTCCGTGCATAAAATACTTAAGGTAAATAAGTATCATCCCTATAAAATTAAGCTGGTACATGAATTATTAGAAGACGATTTTGACCGCAGAGTACAGTTTTGTGAGCAGATTCTTGAAATTCATAATCAACATCTAAATTTCATTACAAACATAATTTTTTCTTATGAATCTCACTTTACTTTAAATAGCCACGTCAACAGACAAAACTGTTGGTATGAGGCGCACGTGATTCCTCATTGGATGCAAGAATGCCACACACAGCGGCCTCAAAAAATTAATACATGGGCAGCGATTGTTCGAAATCGTATAGTTGGTCCCTATTTTTTTGAAGGAACACTAAACGGAGAGGACTACTTGAACTTTCTCCAGTTCGAACTCATTCCGGCTTTAGCTGTTTTGTTTCCTAACCCACAAGATCCTGACATACCTAATAACGAGATATGGTTTCAACAAGATGGGGCACCTCCTCACTATTCAATCGCTGTTCGACAATTTCTTGATGCAACTTTTCCCAACAGATGGATAGGACGGAGAGGTCCGATTGAGTGGCCGCCAAGATCACCGGACATAACCCCATTGGATTTTTTCTTATGGGGTTATTTGAAGTCTAAAGTTTATTTGAATAGACCAAATAATATTGATGATCTAAAAGAGAGAATCAGGCAGGAAATAAGACTTATCAGTCCAGAAGTAATTGAAAATGTGCAACGGGAAACATTGAATCGACTTCAAAAATGTCTCGAAGTAAACGGACAACAGATTGAACATATGTAAAAATTAAATTAGTAATTACATTTGTGTGTTTTCATATCGTACCTCTCATTACCCACTATCTCCGTTTCTGGCAATCCATCGAGTTGAGGCATATGGTATGTTCACAAAAAGTGATAAGAATTTATCGTAGAATTGTAAAGTGAAATAATATACAGGGTATTACCTTTAAAAAAACTAATGACAAAGCCATAGCTCTTGAATGAGACACCCTGTATAAAAAATTTTTATTGCGAAAAATGCCCAAATAAAAATACTAATCGACCTGTCCGAGGATTTTAACATGAAATAGAAACCTAATTTTTTAATGAATTTGTTCCTTTCATCATGAAAGCACTGTATATATATATATATATATATATATATATATATATATATATATATATATATATATATATATATATATATATATATATATATATATATATATATATACAAAGTGATTCATTAAGAATGTCCAATCTCTGAACTGTAGATTCTAGACCTCAAAATATGATGATTTTGCTCAACATGCCTTATGCAAATATTGCTAGTTTCCGGGGTGTTCAAAGTTTGAATTTAAATTTTGATTTTCGCAATAATTTTTTATGTTTTCACAATTTCTCTTTGAAAATTGGCAATTTTACGTTTTTTGGCATGAGGAATCATAATTTGCACTCTAATTTAACATTGCTAATAGAGGGCGCTAGTTACACTTGTTTGTGTTAATTAAATCAAAGTAACCTTTTTTTGGGCTAAACTTACAACTAAAATAATAAAAAAATATTAAAAAGCGTTAAATTCTACAAACAAAAGTTACTCTTCTCTGATTCGTGTAACTCTATCGGTTATCGAGTTATTTGCTTCTAAAAAGTTCAATAAATTTTAATTTTTTCATAAAAAATTTTATTATTCCTTAAATATGTAACAATAACAAATTTGTAAACAAAAATAAAAAACTTCAAAGCAAATGCTCAAAATGCCCACCATTCACTTCAATACACTTTATGATTCGCTTTCGTAAAGATCTCTTATTTATAATAAATAATAATAAATAATAAGAAATAAATAATAATAATAATAAATGAATTTATTCCCAACAGGTTTACACCCAATTACAGAGAAAAATAATAATGAAAATAGAAATATAAATACAAATATATATATATGCATAATAGACTCTTATGCTAACATAAAATTATTATAATTCTATCAAAACCATAAGCAAATAATATACAATTCATAATCCCATGTACACAACAGACATAAATTTCAAAAGAACATCATGATACCTCCGCTGTTCGCTGTTCTAAATGGCATGTCAAAATCACTGATAGCGCATCAAAATATATATCACATTGATTACAACACCTATCATAAACATTACACATAAAATTGATAGGAGAACGTGACATAACATTTAACCTGCTGTGATCAACATAAAATGTATTACTCCGTCTCAGACCAGACCTTGGTACGCGGATTTTTATCTTACTAAGAGGAAATGGTGAGTCAATTTTATTGTGCAGAATTTTGTACAGCAAAGTTAGAGCAAAACACTCACGTCTCAACTGTAACACATCAATTCCAAGACTTACGGTTGGGACAGAGTGATCGAAGCCTCTCGGAGGGTATTGCCCATAACATCTGAAATACATATATTTCAAACACTTTCTCTGAACAGCCTCCAAGTCTACCACAGAATTATTGTACAGAGGAGACCAGATTACAGAGGCATATTCTAGCTTACTACGAATGAAAGAATAATATAGCGTTTTCATTGTGCCGAGGTTAACAAAGTTGTTCCAGTTTCTGACAAAATAACCCAGCGTTCTAGTTGCAGATGCCGTGATACGACTTATGTGCTCTGAAAAGGACCGCTCATAGACAAAAACAACCCCTAGATCCTTGAACTCAACGCATCTATCTAGAATCTGACCATCTAGTGTATAGCCGTGGTGAATCGGAGTCAATCTACGAGAAAACGACAGAACTTTACATTTACTGACATTAAGTTTTAGTCCGTTGTTGGAACACCATAAATTGACCGTATCCAAAGATACTTGTAATCTAGTGCAATCATGACGATCATCAATAACAGCGAATATTTTCAAATCATCAGCAAAGAGCAGATGCATACAGTCAAGTTGTAGAGACAGATCGTTAATGTATATAAGAAACAATAAAGGTCCCAAATTGGACCCCTGTGGAACACCGGATGAGGCACGATAGAGTGCAGATTCACAACCTCCATGTTCAACATATTGATAACGATCTGAAAAATATGATTGCATCAATAATAATAACGGGGACGAAAAGCCAATAGACTGAAGTTTAGACATCAATATGCTATGATCGATCTGATCAAAGGCCTTCTGAATATCTGTGTAAATAACATCCATCTGACCACGGTCATTCAATGATTCAGACAGAGACTGAGTAATACATGCCAAATTAGTAACAGTTGAGCGATTCTTCATGAAACCATGCTGATGTGGTGAAATAAGTGTACGAACTGAACAATAAATAGAGTCATATAGAATAATTTCAAGGATTTTAGCAAAATTGCATAAAACAGCTATTGGTCTATAGTTAGTTAGTAGGGAAGGATCGCCAGATTTAAAAACTGGACAAATTCTAGTAATTTTCCAAATCTTCGGAATATGCATATTCTTCAAAATAATATTAAAAATTATAGACAATGGTTCGGCAAAAGAATGGATGCAGTCCTTAACCAAAAAACTAGGTATATGGTCCACGCCAGAAGTAAATTTATTTTTGAGTTTCCTAGAAGCCTTGATTATGTCATTCTCAGATATAGCCGGAAGAGAAATGGAATTGTGGTTGGGGTATATTCTATCATAATGTTCAGGAGAGAAATTCATATTAGAGGTAGTAAAGACACTGGAGAAGAAACTGGAAAATCCGTCAACAATACTCTGAGAGTCATGCAGCTCAACATTCTGGTATGTCATGACACCAGGAATATGGAATTTGGACTTCTTTATTTGCACAAAAGACCAGAAGCTACCAAATAATACCAAAATCACATTCGTGAATTAAGCCGTGGTTTAATTTTTCGTTTTCTTTTCAAGTAGGCTTGTGTCGCTATTAGACAGTTTGTGTAGAGTTTAATTTTTCGTTTTTTTTAAGTAAGCTTATGTCACTTTTAGACAGTTTGTGTAGAAGCAAAAATTGGATAATTATAAGAATAAGTAATACATTAGTATACCGTCGCTATTAGACAGTTTGTGTAGAGTTTAATTTTTCGTTTTTTTTTAAGTAGGCTTATGTCACTTTTAGACAGTTTGTGTAGAAGCAAAAATTGGATAATAATAAGAATAAGTAATACATTAGTATATCATTTATTAACAATTTAGTAATTAACAAGTGTAATAGTTATTTATCAAATAATGCCTAGGCATAACGATTTTTCCAATAATGAGATGCGCGATATGATTTTGTGTGTTGCTCAGTCAAATTATAGTGGTCCAGCTGCGGCTCGAAGATATTCACAATTATACCCAAATCGAAGGCAACCCAATTACAAACAGTACCGAAATCTTTACATATATATATATATATATATATATATATATATATATATATATATATATATATATATATATATATACATATATATAATAATAATAATCTTTATTCATCCTGTTTGACATTTAACAACGTATAAGACAAGTCATGTAAGTATAAGTATAAGCACATTTATCTATAATTAAAGGAAAAGAAATACAGAACCTCTAAAAACTATCACATAAGTATTCATCTACACTATAGTAGCACTTTTTATTAAATAACTTGATACATGAATATATTGGAGATGTTTCAAACTTGGTGTTATGCTTTGGTATAGACAACAAGCTAGCATTCCTTGTGCTGTAATTATGGAAGCTAGAGAGCTTGACGTACAGTTTTTCATTGTCTTTTGTGTAGAGAAGACATTTATAAATGTAAATACATGGAGCAGTCAATATTTTATTTCCTCGAAATATTGATTTACAAGATGTTCTTGGGTTAAGCCCAAAGATCATGCGCAAAATACGCTTTTGTGCAACAAACAGTCTACCAAAGTCAGTCGAATTACCCCAGACCTCAATATTATAGGACAAGTGAGAATAGACTAGTCCATAATAAACATTCACTAGTGAATCGAGTGGAAGCGAGCTCCTCAGTTTGCTTATAGCGTAAAAGGAAAGTTTTTTGCTGATATATGCAATATGTTCGCACCATCTCAAGTTACTGTCAACAATTACACCCAAAAACTTTGTAGAGTTTTTGGAGCGGAGAACATCCATTCCAGAGTTGAGAGTTATCGAGGAGGATCCTCTCAGCTCAAATTTAATCAGTTCAGTTTTGTCAACATTCAGTATGAGTCTGTTGTCCCGACACCACAAGCTGAAGCTTTTTAATAGTAATTCGCCCAGACCAGTGAGCTCGCTTACACTCTTTGCCTTCAAGAAAAATGAAGTATCATCTACAAAAATTACAAGTTTATCCATCTTTATATGGTCCGGTAAATCATTTATGAACAAAATAAAAAGTAATGGTCCTAGTACAGAACCTTGTGGGACACCGAGTCCTATTTCCAATTCAGAAGAGCATGTATTTCCCACCCTAACAGTAAGTTTACGATGGGACATGAAACTAATAACCCACCTCAAGAAAGTACCGCGAAAGCCAATATTGTAAAGTTTACTTTCAAGGAAACAAGGATCGATGGTATCGAAGGCTCGCGACAGGTCAAAAAAGAGACCAGCAACAACAGAACCCTCATCCAACGATGATTGAACGAACTGTAGAAAATCAATGACAGCTATACCGGTTGAACGTCCGGCTCGAAAGCCATGTTGGCTTTCGACAATTAAATCGAATTTCACTAAGAATGACATCATACGTTTCAGTATTATTCTTTCTATAACCTTTGATAATACGCTTAGTAAAGAAATTGGACGGTAGTTCGCCACATCATTGGCATTATCCTTTTTGTGGATTGGGATCACAGTTGCAAGCTTAAAACAACTAGGAAATATACCACCGGAAACTGATACATTAATAAGGTGTGCGATATGTTCAGAAATATCTTTCGCTATTAGTCTCAAAATTTTTACAGAAACCAAGTCCTGACCGGTGGACTTTTTATTTTTTAATTGATTCACTGCACCAATCACCTCAATTCCATCCACAGGGTGGAAGTAGAAAGTATTATCACGAATAGGAGAAGTTGTACAAATTTGACTTAGGACATTCCCGTAAATCCGTTCCAGACTCAATTTAGCAATACCAGAAAAATATTCAGCGAAAGCATTAGCTACTTCGATATCCTTAGAAGAAACAACTCCACCAATATTTAATTTTAATTTATTGTTTGATTTATTGTTAGTTTTGGTTTTCCTAACAGTTTCCATATTCACTATGCCCCAAGCCATTTTATTTTTATTATCAGATGTTCTAATCATATTGTCGTAGTAACTCAACTTAGTTGCTTTCACCAAGTGGTTGAAAGCACTCTTTGCGTCCTTATACAATTTTTGAGACTGACTAGTTTTTAAATTAATCTGAAGCCAATATAGATGTTTCAATTCTTCACTGGCTTCTTTTATTCTAGGTGTTATCCAATTTTTTGAAGTATTTATTCTACCGGTATTTAGAGTTAATGGACAGTGAAAATCAATGAGGTTCCTTATTGTGTCTACAAAAGTTCGAAAAATAATGTCCACATCTGAATTCACATAAATATCTGCGAAGGAGTAGTTGGAAATATCTTCAGCTAATTTTGTCAGATTTTGAAGGGACATATTTCTACATAGTTTAGGCTGAGAGCTATTTTCAGGCGAAACTCTGATATTGTCAGTGAAAAAATCCAGTAAGAGTGCATTATGATCACCAAAATGAACTGGAAAAACATCGGCTTTACAATTACTCAAGTCTACATTTGTTACAATATAATCGATCTTTGTGGAAGATGAATGGCCTAATATATTCGTAAACACCCGTGTTGGATGCAATGAAGTAATTTTCAATCGGAAGCAATCAAATAAATCCGTCAAATGTTCCCTACGTTTTGAGCTCACCTGTAGATAGTCGACATTGAAGTCGCCGCAGAGAAAGATATATTCCACTTGTTTAAAGCAGTGTTGTATTATGTTTGACATTATTGTGATAAACGTTTCAAAATTGTCTGTTGGTGGTCTGTATACACTGATGACAGCAAACGCACTATTTCCAAGAGTCAACTTAACAGCACTACATTCACAAATCATTTCTTCCGAGAACTTGATCAC